>BSQZ01000009.1:8133251-8205751 GCA_033239005.1 Lamellibrachia satsuma
ATTATATTTTATTGATTATCCGTAGCGAGTAATTGAATGTTCAGCAATTCCGATAACTGTTAATAACAACATTCCAATTAAATTCCGGAAATAGATTTGGAACTGGCATTTCAATTCCAATTACAAAGTATTTGACCCCAAATCTGCTGCCAGCTCAGTCACAATGCGACTGCGGTAAATCGTTGGCCAAAGTCGATACAGTCAAGCAACATTCCTTTCATCGATACAAATACTTCCTCCCCGCTCTGTGAACTTCTGTTTTCGGCAGTTTGAAGCTGTATGCCAAGCATACAGTGCTGGTGTTTGCGAAACAGGGTTCAGTGTTGACCCTTGCATAGAAGCGCTGATTCAAACCAGCGCCTGTTCTGTGTGCGTTTGCTTGAACCGACGGCGCATTCCTGCCAACGTTTGTCATTTATGTTAACCGCTTTGTTTGCGAGAACTGGTTGAGCGCTTCACTTTGATTTTAGTGTTTACATACAGTGAATTGATCCATTATATATCGATGACAAATTAACAGGCCAAACATAGAGATAGAGATCGTCGGACAGGTCACGAACACCAAACAGTAGGACGCGTGCAACGGCAGGACTAACCCGTCCAAGAGAGGACACGTATAAGACCTTCACTGCCGCTTTGAAGTTAATACAAAATCGAAGCGGATAATGATTTGTCAGTTAAAATCCACGGAGTCGTGTGACTGTTAGTTGCCCGTTACACTTTGACATTTAATGGTCGGAAGCTGCTGCTAATGAAGGCTGTATCGACGTTGGTCATTTCTGGTCACGGGTGCAACGTCGTAGGAACGTGAAAACATCTACAACGATAGTAAGGTGTTGGCCATGACCAGGCGTTCGACGAATGCGTATTATCACACACGGTGAGTGGAACTGTGCGACAATTTGTTTTACCGTTTGCCGTAATTATAAACATACATAAAAGGAGGACATGCTTGTGAAAGGTATACGTGGTATTTATTCAAGGGAAGGATATTGTCGTTATAACCCTGAACCTAAGGGGTCTTTGGGCCACGCCCCGGCTACAGTTTTGGGCTTGCATACGGCTATCCAACGCGAGCACGTACCAGGCGCGCAACACACACGCACGCATGCACGCACGCATGCACGCACACACACACGTAAGTACTGTGGTTGACCGCCATAGATGGTATTCACCGCCTGTCGCATTGACGCGCCACGTGGCAAACATCGACTGACAATGATATGCAATGTATACAAGTTTTAAGGTCTACATAGCGCTGAATCCAGTGCTTAGGATCGCTCAAAATGTTTTACACATAACCAACTAACAGACCTGTTCATTCCAACACAAACGCGTCTTCTCTGGGAAGAATTCAGCCACGCTGCAATAACTGCACGAAGTACCTAGTAAATTAGTTTGAAATGTTGGTGCGTTCGGACTAATAATCACTGCCCAGTGGCGTATCTAGGATATCGCAAAGGGGAGGCCAGATGTGGGACAAGCCTAGTCAGCCATGCTATCACGTAGCAGCGCAACGCAAATATCTATCTATCTATCTATCTATCTATCTATCTATCTATCTATCTATCTATCTATCTATCTATCTATCTATCTATCTATCTATCTATCTATCTATCTATATATCAGCCAAATTGTCCCGTGGTTGGGCGAAGGCCTCAGCATGTTGTTTCCAAGTTTGCCTATCTTGTGCTGTTCTCTGGTTTCATTCCAATACTCATCCAAATCGTCTCTCCATCGTTTTGCTGGTCTTCCTCGTAATCTCTTCCTTCCGTATGGTTTCCAGATGGCAAATATACGGTAAAAATAATTATTTTCCAAATTGTGTGAACCGATCGTTCAATGTTGATCAACTCCACTAACTCCTTTAATACAGAAATGCTTTTAATAATCATATACGAACCGCAATCCATATTTTACTAGGGACACTTTCAAGTAGTGTTCCTAAATATATTAACTGAGGATGGTTGGCACGAATGGTTTAAGCCACACAAGTTTGGCTATTCCGAATGCCCACCACTCGTCAGCGATATACAGGACACGGACCACAATCACTTTTCCCATAGACGACTATTATATCGTTCTTGCGTCAACATTGAAAATTTATCCTACAATTTTTTTTTTAATTCACAGAAAATGACAGACCCACTAAGACACCTGGTGTGCGAAATTCGTGAAAATGACATACCTCCTTTTCGCACAAATTGCTTCAAAGTATGAGGCCCCTGCATTTCTGCCATGAAATTCTCCGGTTTCCCAAATATGAGTACATCCTGCCTAACAGCCACTGTGTCCTTACGCAACTGGTATACCTACTGACAAATGGCATAATTTCAAAACTTAGATGCTACTGTGCACAAGAACATCACTTCCACTCACTCATCCACACAATTTCTGCTCTCACAAATAAACCCTATCTGCACAATGCATGTTTTCCTTGGGATTCTTTATGTATGTAATGGCGGATGGATTCTCACTGTGGTCCGTGCCCTACAGATGCGTCTGACAAGATGTGACTTATATTTAATTCCCGCTAGGTGGCATCACTTATTAGCTTCGGCGAATCTTGGAGAGGCGGGCCTCTAGTAGAGTGCAACTAATCCGCTGCGTCACCCCAGATCAATGAAAGTAAAGTAAAGTAAAGGTACGTTCTTATATAGCGCGGTATCCGGTCCATAGGACTGCTCAAAGCGCTTTACACTTCACCCCCTGGCAGACCTGTTCATTCCAAGGCCATCTCAACTTCTTTGGGAAGTATTCAGCCACGCTGCAATTGCTGCGCGAAGGCTATTCGTTCACATATCCACCACTGTCTGTATTGCCAGGTACTCATTTATACAGCTGAGTGAACTGTGGCAACGTGGGGTGATCAAACTTGCCAAAGGTTCGAAGCGACCGCAGTGGGATTTGAAACCGGGTTCTCTAAATTGAGAGTCCGGCCTTCTAACCGGTATGCTATCGAGCCCCACAAACCCAGCTTACAGTTGTTAAACATTTCAGTTAAATGATGGTGTCGGTATTTTCATAATTTACAAAGACCCATGTAGAAATAAAACAAAGTCACTCCAAGGTGCTTGCAGAGTGGGTAGACCTACACCTGTTTAATCACATCCAACTATCGGTCATGCAGTGATTTTCGCATCTTCATCATCACATGCTATAAAAGACAGTTGTGGCTGTCATTATTCCCTCATATCTCCGCCAGTTTCGCACGTACGGAGTTGGTATTGTGTAAGCGCGCCCGGGGTCCGACGGTTCGTACATTTTTAGTTTTTCGAAATTCCTCCATATGTTGAGTGGCGCCACCGTTGGAGAATGTGTTCGCCTTTAGACTGGTCACAGTCCACCACGTGGTGCCACTATTACAGCCTTTCAGGGTGGATTCGGGAACCAGATTGTGCAGCCACTGGGTGTTCCGTGTACCACCCCAAATAGTGATGCCACGGGGGCCCAACCCACGGGGGCCCAACACACGGGGGCCCAACTCACGGGAGATTTCAACTGGGATCACTGACGAACCCCTGAAAGTTTATCGCCCGAGATCGAAAGCGTCTAGGAGGATCAAGTAAAGTTATTCTCTAATACCATACAATGGTGTATGACAGTGTTCGGCAACCTTTTTGAACGGAGGGCCAAATTAGTGACTTGCAATAGGTCAGTGGGCCACATATACACGCACGCACGCACGCACGCACGCACGCACGCACGCACGCACGCACGCACGCACGCACGCACGCACGCACGCACGCACGCACGCACGCACGCACGCACGCACGCACGCACGCACGCACGCACGCACGCACGCACGCACGCACGCACGCACATGCAAACACGCACATAAGGATATCATTCTTGCAACACGTACAATATATATATATATATATATATGTGTATATATATATGATATATATATATATATATATATGTATGTATATGTATATGTATATATGTATATATATATATATATATATATATATATATATATATATATATATATATATATATATATATATATATATATATATATATATATACATATACATATATATATATATATATATATATATATATATATATATATATATATATATATATATATATATACATATATATATATATACACATATATATATATATATATATATGTATATATATATATATATATATATATGTATATATATATATATATATATATATATATATATATATATGTATGTATATGTATATGTATGTATATATATATATATATATATATATATATATATATATATATATATATATATATATATATATATATATGCATGCAACATACATACGTTGTGTGTAGCAGTGGTATCGAGTGTTGTTGTAAATAGGTCTGATTTTGAACAACAGTTCGATAGTCACTATGCTGTTTAAAAACACACATTATTCATGTTACGTGTTCTTGGCATGCCGCTGATACCATATTGACCCGTGTGCCACTGACGTCTGATGCTAGAGATGTTGCTGCGCCACCAAGTGTCCCATATCTGGCTGCAGACTTGACACTGCGAGCCTCAGCACGTCATCCAAATGTCCATCTGTTAGATGCGTTCATGGCTTGCATTATACGAAGTTCATCTTATAATAATAATAATAATAATAATAATAATAATAATAATAATAATAATAATAATAATAATAATAATAAAATTACTTCTTCGGCGCCAATATCCTCGGAAAATCCAAGCTCAGTGGCGCAACAAAACCAAAGGATTAGGCATTCTTGTTACCATGTACAATGCAAAAAGTCGTCAACCGATGGATGGAGGTGCCAAGAAACTGAGGAGGCAATTTTGATAAGATAGGTTTTCAAATTACGGCGAAATGAAGCTATATAGATATAGTGTCCAAAATAAAAGTACAGAATCAGTAATAAATTAAGAACTCCTCAAAATAGTTGAGTGGCTTAATATAAATAAGCTATCACTACGCTATCACTAAATAAAAGTAAATCTAAATATATGACCTTCCAAATGCCAAACAAAACTACACTGACATTATCTCTCAAAATAAATAATATAGATATTGAGAAAGTGGAAGAATTTAACTACCTAGGCTTAACTATAGATACTAACTTAAATTGGAAAAAACACAGAGAAAAAATCTCAAATAAGAGTTCCAAAACTATAGGAATACTAAACAGATTAAAACATGTATTACCTTTAGAAATAAAAATTATGTTATTCAATGCATTGATATTACCTCATATTAATTACTGTATTACGACATGGGGATATCAAAGAAACAGATTAGTGAAAATACAAAAGAAAGCAGTACGAATTATAACATTAAGCAAATACAATTCACACACAGAACCACTTTTTAAAAACTGAACACACTAAAAGTAGAAGACTTACTAAAACTACAAGAACTTAAATTTTATTACAAATATAGACATCAAAATCTACCTGTCTACTTTTTAAACTGGCAAATAACCCCAAATACATACATTCACAACTATAGTACTAGGAGAACAACTGAACTACATACTTACAGAACTAAACATGAATTTGCAAAAAAAATTCTTAAATACAACTTGCCACATGTTATAAACAATATCCCTGATTTAGTTATAGACAAGATAGTGACTCATAGTTTGAAAGGCTTTTCAAGTTATGCCAAAACTTACATGCTACAAAAATATAATGACACATGCACTCTCCTAAATTGCTATATATGCCAACTAAATTAAATAAATTATGAATGAGCATAACACAGTTCATGCAATCACAATTAAACTTTTCAATTTGTATACTTGCACACAGGCTTACACGCGTACAGGCGAAAACAACACATAAAACACACCAGTACAACACATCATCACACACTTAAATTGATTATATGTAAGACACAGACAAAAAACCAAACATGCTCTCTACTTTTTTAATGTAGAAATATATGTATAGGGAATATATGTTTATTGTTATTGTTAGTTTGGGTGGCTCCTACGATAGCGACCATTGTTGGTCTTAGTAGGTGTCTCCCTTCCCACAGCAAATGTTTTTTTTTTTTTTGGTTGTTGTTGCATAATGTATTACTTTTATTGATGATTTATTAGTTGCTATTATATATTGTACAGTTTTATATGTGCATGTATCATATGTATTTATATAATTTATATTGCCACTCAATATAATTTATCTATGTTTTTTGCTGTTGGGACAAATAAAATTTATCCTTATCCTTATATTTCTTGCTGATTTTACGCTGTCGGGGAGTGAATTCCACAGAGTTGGTGCGGCAACCGAGAAAGATCGAGTTCCAGCATTTGTCTTAACTCTGGGAACAGAAAGTAAACCAGAACCAGACGACCGAAGCTGTCTGGGTTGTCTTGCTGGAGTGAGCATTGAATGCAAATATGCAGGTTGTTTGGTTGAAAGGGCTTGGTAGGTAATTGTACAGATCTTAAAAATAATGCGATATCGCACAGGGAGCCAATGCAATGATTTTAGAAGTGGCAGTGAGCGAGAGAAAAGATGAGATCGTGTAACTACCCTAGCCAAACAATTTTGGACACGTTGAAGTTTTTTTTCACTCCCTGTTGCGAGCCCTGATACTTGTCCATCGGTCATCAAACTCCCGTCTCAGCAGCTCAATGAATGCTACGAAGGCCTACATGTCCGGGGTGGCTGGTTTGTTTTCTATGGGTATCGGGAAGTAATTTGCATCCCGCAGTTGTGTCTCCCACAATCGAAACCTGGTCTCGAAAGTGGAGACAAACTGGCAGAGTTCATTGATTATTTGTTCTCTTCTCTGGAGTTTGGCGTTCAGCAGACTGAGGTGCTCCGTGATGTAGACTAAAATGCAAAATCGCACATCCATAAGGGGTCAGTGAATGCCGGTACTTCTGCCCCCTTCTTCTCCACGAATACGCTAATCTCACGTCTCAGCTCGTACACGTGACACAGCATGGCAACCCAACCTAGTCTCACATCTAAGCTCGTACACGTGACACAGCATGGCAACCCAACCTAGTCTCATGTCTCAGCTCGTACACGTGGCACAGCATGGCAACCCAACCTAGTCTCATGTCTCAGCTCGTACACGTGGCACAGCATGGCAACCCAACCAAGTCTCATGTCTCAACTCGTACACGTGGCACAGCATGGCACCCCAACCTAGTCTCATGTCTCAGCTCGTACACGTGGCACAGCATGCCAACCCAACCTAGTCTCATGTCTCGGCTCGTACACGTGGCACAGCATGGCAACCCAACCTAGTCTCATGTCTCAGCTCGTACACGTGGCACAGCATGGCAACCCAACCTAGTCTCATGTCTCGGCTCGTACACGTGGCACAGCATGGCAACCCAACCTAGTCTCATGTCTCAACTCGTACACGTGGCACAGCATGGCACCCCAACCTAGTCTCATGTCTCAGCTCGTACACGTGGCACAGCATGGCAACCCAACCTAGTCTCACGTCTCAGCTGGTACACGTGACACAGCATGGCAACCCAACCTAGTCTCACGTCTCAGCTCGTACACATGACACAGCATGGCAACCCAACCTAGTCTCACGTCTCAGCTCGTACACGTGGCACAGCATGACAACCCAACCTAGTCTCACGTCTCAGCTCGTACACGTGGCACAGCATGGCAACCCAACCTGGTCTCATGTCTCAGCTCGTACACGTGGCACAGCATGGCAACCCAACCTAGTCTCATGTCTCAGCTCGTACATGTGACACAGCATGGCAACCCAACCTGGTCTCATGTCTCAGCTCGTACACGTGGCACAGCATGGCAACCCAACCTAGTCTCATGTCTCAGCTCGTACATGTGACACAGCATGGCAACCCAACCTAGCAGGGCACTTCGGTTTAGTGCAGGAATTGTTAATATTGCACATTCCTCTCGGACGGAAGGTGCTGGAACTGCCAGTGATTTAACGAGTGATGACGAGTGTTATTCAAAACAACACATTATCACACAAACACAAAAAAGATAGAACATTCATGTCTGCATGTTGGCAAAAGTGAATTAATTAAAGTTTAAAGGAAGTGAGAAATGTCTGATACGTTCATCACGTGGAAATGGTATTACCGAGTTGCATTATGTGATATGTTTCGCCTAGACGTCTCGTCTAGAATTTAGTCTAGACAAGACGTACTATTTTTTATTTTATATATCAATATTGCGGGCGCGGTCCGCGTCATGCATAATCTCACTATCAGTCCGCGGGCCGCATGAAATAGCTCTGCGGGCCGCAGTTGGCCCGCGGGCCGCAGGTTGCCGACCCCTGGTGTATGATATAAATATACAATACCCAGAGTCTCAAGTCTCAAGTTGTTATACTCCAAACAGCCCAATCTTGAGTTAACGCAGGAGTTTGGACCAACGGCTTTTAGCGTCTCTTCCGAAAGACACGGGCAAAGTGGGGTGAACGAAATTGCCCAAGCTTCGAAACGGCGGAGGTGGAATCGAACCACCGTCCTCTCGATCGACAGGCGGGTGCTCTAACCTTTAGTCCACCGCTCCCTCCAGTAGTACTTGCTACTCAAAACATTTAGAAATAATAACAACAGTCAACGTTAGTTAAACTGATCAATTATTATGTTTTATCAATTTACAAATTCTTATTAGTTTATAATACCTTTCATTTATATCAATATCGGAACCATATATCCGGTAACAATGTTAAGTATGGTTAAATACTTCTTTAAATATTCTATAGGTAATAAATTTATTATTGTGAAATACATTTGATGACCATGTTTGAATATATTTGTCATGAACCCTGATTTTAAGTAAGTTACTTAGCCATTTGTGATTAACGACATTAGGAAAGCGTCAAACGTTAGAAAGATCACTTTCATATAAAATATTTTTAACAGTTTTTATCCAAGGTTCACTGTTATTATTTAAGTTGAGTAATAATCTGTACATTATCACTGATAACTTTTAATCAACTCCTTAGTTGGGCTATTACGTCACACACGCCGGTTTTGATTACGTCACAAAAACACCGCGATATTAGCATGGAACGCGAGACGTCGATTGCAGGAAACGCAAATGCTAGCTTCCCGTAGAGCATGCAAAGACGCATTCTTTTACGTATATTTGAAAACTCATCATCAGGATAAATTAGCACTTCGTGGCGGTAAGTGCCCAGTTGGCAAACAAGAAATGTTTTAGTCAACTGAATGTGTCTACGTTTCACTCACGTTACGTGTTCGCTTACGATATCCTCATGATGCGTCAGAATTATTGTCGATCTACCGAAGCATACTAAACGGGCAACATACAGTAGAACATCGTGCGTATGGGTAACAAAGCCGTATTTTATTAAAATAGGACGTAACAAATCTGCCGCTAACATTTCATAGTCTATAAACGCACCGGTATTAAAATATTACAAAGGTACAAAAGTACATTATACATGATCTCACGATAAAAGCGACCAGACGTATAACGTATAAAGCATAACATGATCTCACGATAAAAGCGACCAGACGTATAACGTATAAAGCATAACATGATCTCACGATAAAAGCGACCAGACGTATAACGTATAAAGCATAACATGATCTCACGATAAGAGCGCGGTAACATGCATACGAAGATGGAAAAGTTTATTTTATCCAAATATAATGCACCATTCATAAGGCGGCCATGCATCTCTAAATTAACCATTAACACTTTTCCGTGATTTTAAGCGTTTACAACATTATTGTGGTAAGACACTGTTGCAATTCATATGTCCCAAGTCACCAAGTAATGACTGCATACGTACCACGTACAACTTCCCGGTCATTTCTCTTGATTTCATCCGGATTGTCCTTATGGGAAACAATCTTGCGTCGTCAACTCTCGCCCTCAAAACATGCTCTACTTTGACCCTCGCCGTCACAACTTTCTCCACTTCAACTCTCGCCTTCACAACAACTCTCACCTTCACAACATTCTCCACTTCAACTCTCGCCCTCACAACATTCTCCACTTCAACTGTCGTCCTCACAACATTCTCCACTTCAACTGTCGTCCGCACAACATTCTATAAGAAAACGAGACCATAAAAAATCTGAAACTTCTTACCTGCCGTTATCATAATCTCATTGACATACTGGTCGAGTTTAGTAAAATCACATATTCCTAACTCTTTTAATATACATGAACGCGCATACCCGTCAAAGTTTACCAATTCTGCATAAATTGCTACGCACACGCGCCTTGTGGCGAAAAAATTGCCAAACATCCTTCCACCTATTGAAATCATCCAAAAAATCCACAGTTACACTGTTAACATGTTCTACCAGCAAACTTGCCAATGTGTCTGCTCAAATGCGGTTATGTCAGATGATATGATTTAAAATAAATTACACATCTAAAATTACTGTGCCCTACATTCGTATGTAACACACCAGGAAGTCTAACTGAGGCATGATCCCAAATATTGAACTCGGAACAGTATGCTTTCTCATTTTAGAGCGATGTACCGTAAATCGCCGGTACACCTGAGCAGCTTGCAGAAGCCTGTCGGGTGGCAGGATCGACAGCGCCACCTGGCGATTGAGCAGTACTACGTACAAAAGCTGCAGCGTATACAGAACGCCGTTATCCGCCAGGAGAACAAACATCTGGACAACGCCCTCAGGCGTCTCGGCATGAAGCCGGATATGAGGGCGATGGACGAGGAGCGGCGCGGCAAGGACCCGTCTCCGCACGGCCGCGAGGTCAACGGGCGTTTCGGCGATCACCGACAAACGCTGTGGACGCAGTCGAAGGCGCATCCGCAACCGGCGCCAAGTTGCACGTTGCCGGTCATCGCCGCCACGTCGATAACGTGGGGGTCGTCGGCGGAATGCCGACGTAAGTTCGTCCAACCGGTACCCGCCGCCGCAACCATTGTAGATGAAGAAATCGTGCGCATTGTCAAGGAACAGCGACTCCGTCTAGCCGCCGCTAGTCGCCAGAAGGCGCCACCTAAGCTGCCGACTTTGCGCAGCCACCAGGGGCCGCCGTGGACGGGGCCGGGAAGCTCCGTGTATGAACAGGTCTACGAGAAGACAGTTCGCGGCCGCTACAAATGTGTGCGTCGTCCGCATCGACTGAAGACGTCGATGGTGAGGTCGAACCCGGACCCGAAGTACGATCCTTTCATGGGGAAGATCGGGATACGGACGAAAGGTGTAGACACCCTCCGGATGGAGAAGGTGGCAGGGTGCGCGGCTCCGGCGACCAGCCCTATCGACTGGGCCGCCACACAGCACGGTTCGTACTCCGCCTTGCTCCTGAAGCCGGATGCACTGCCACCGACATCACCAGTCGATCAGTATCACAACGGCATCAGCTGGAGCGAGACGGCCACGCGAGCCTCGTCCGTCCCCGATTACGAGCAACTGACGTCACCGTCGGAGAGTTCATTGGAAGACCACAGCGGCGGCGATAACCGTCGTGAAGTTGACCAGCGGTTGCCCGGTGGTGACATTAGCGCAACAAGCCGTAAGCCGGAACCGGAAGAAATTCGGGACGCTAGTTTACGTCGAGCATGCGCAAAGAGCGTGCGATCCCCGTCATCGCGAACATCTGACAGTTGCCCCGTCACCACTTCCGGTTGTTGAAAACGAGGCGACAGTCGCCGTGTAGAGCTTACTCAGAGGGAGTTTGGTGTGAGATACGAACGTAGCTTCACAACCTGATCTGATCTCAGATTGGTCCGGTATAGGGGCGCCGCGCTGTAGACGAATAATTTATTTTGAATTTGAAGCCATATTCCAATGTTTGTGATGAATAAACAACAAATGCGTTTATTACAGTCATACAGTATTATGGTTAACGGGTTATGAGAGAATTGCACGGCATCGGTAATCATAATTCGCGGCATTGGTAATAACAACTTAACTATGCATTTAACACTAGTCAATATATCACTGTTACATACGCTAACGCTAGTTATAATCCAGAGGCTGAACTTAATTGAAACTGTATGATTTATCTCCCTCCCTCCCTCCCTCCCTCCCTCCCTCCCTCCCTCCCTCCCTCCCTCCCTCCCTCGCTCCCTCGCTCCCTCGCTCCCTCCCTCCCTCCCTCCCTCCCACATGACAAAATTGTGAAATTTTACCAAGGGCAAAATTCGCGAGTTTTCAGCGTTTCCATTTTCACTTCTATAAATGCTGGATCAAGCATTAAATAATTTAATTGTTTGTCTGATGATACTAGGTAGGTTTGAATTTTCGTAAAGTGAATTTGAAATAAGACTAGCAAAAATCGAATTGAGGAGGCACTTTTAATACGTATCGCAACTCGAGTATATCGATGAAACTAAAAGTTAATTAGATGGACATGTTATACTTTATTTATCAACCAGGTATCGCCTTCGGTGAGGCAAACAGAATAGACCGTTCCGTGTGAAATCGAGTTTACATGTCCTACGTTGTATGTCTATAGATGGCAGCGCGTGGGATTGGCGTAGAAGTTGACCAAACACAGTTGGCGGATCTTGGATTTGACCAACCGGGGGGTCAGTCACCCGTACTATTTTTGACATGATGTATTCCGAGGCGGCATTACATAGTGAAGTAACGCTCAAGTGGATTATTTGTGGACCACCGTGGATAATTTTATCATGGTCATTATAATTATAAATGGCATGGCTTTCAGATGTATGTGATGTACATTTCTTTAAAATTCCGTATATTCACTTAACACACGCATTAATATAAACATACAATAATGTGTTATAGAGCCTACTGAATATGTAAGCATATAATGTGGGACTACATCATAGTTCCATTAAGTCTTAAGCGTATAAATGGATTAAGTATCCTTGACAACACTGATTTATATCAAAATACAGCCAAATAAGTAATCTACTCCATGCATTAATGATCATGAATGTGACAGATGTGTTAACAATAATGGCGGGAAAGTGGACACGAGTCACTCTGTATGACGTAGCATGGCACTACTTATGCAGCAGGAACGGTAATTGTGGTGCGGTTTTCGGTAAAACTAATCGATAGCAGACACTGCAAAGACTCTGGGGAAATGAATCTTCTGGGCTCAAATAAATCTCTAGTCTATTTTCTAAAAAATCATTGATTTTCCATATGCGGCTAAGAATTATGGGAGGGCTCATTCCACTAAAACGGGATGCGCTGTGATTAGACAGGGGTCAAGACATTTGAGAGGGCTCAAGCTATCGACCATGCTCTTTTGGATAGGCGTAAGCACCAGTCTAAGCCAAAAGCCTTTTTTGACAAATAGCCCTTCCACGCTCTTTGAGATATGGGCTTGACGCCGCCTTTGAGTAATAGGCTTTTTTCAAGTATCAGCGGCTAAATTTGTACAGCTGTACTCCAAGATACAAAGTCTGCTGCACTTTTTGTACGAAACTAAACCAGAATGAACAGTGCATTGCAAAATGACATGACGCGGCTCGTGGGTTTCAGTTGGTTTCGTGTATCTGAACGGAAAATAAATTAATTTCGTACCAATCGGCGAGCAGGTAATAATGCATAGGCCTACTGATGTCAAACAAGAGCCAGTGACTGGAACGATATATGTGAGTAGCTAACCCGCTGTGTGCCGAATAAAAACAGAAGCGAACCGAATGTTCAGACCGGTGTAATTCCATTCGCGATAGCGCACGGAATCGATCGTCGTCGACTTCATCTGAAATGACTAACAACCACATGCGATTTCCAAGAGGAAAGCAATTTATTTTCGACATCCTCTGCACTGATTCGATGCACCCCGGCGAACCGCGTGTATTTACGACGTGGAAGGACAAAAAAGTCTCCAGCGGGTATCAAATCACTTTCGATGTTGTGGAACAAAATTGGGTACGGCCGTGTTAGTTCATTTCACCTGATGTGGTGGCGAATTACTTGAATTCGAGCAAAACGTGTTCGTACGCCAAGCCAAACTGTTCTGGTTTTATCATCCGATTTAATTAATATTGTTTAGCTTTATGGCGAAGCCGTGACTTATCTATGGTATTCTTGCTTGTCTAGTGCAAGTCCATCAAAGCTGAGTAATAGTTGCGAATCGATGGCGTGGAGTAATCTTAATAAATAACTTAGTTGGAGAAAGTACCACTAAATATTGGTTTATGTTCTAAACAAAAAATGACACTACATAATACCAAGTCCTTCTATATCAAGTCAAAACACAGCTGGTTAAATATCTGTTTGTTTTGCCTTGTTGCAGACGCCAATGCATTGGAAGAAGAGTTAGTCCTGACACATAGGTCTTGTAGAGTTTATATGTCTGGGTGTGTGAATGCTCTCCGTGTTTTGATGGTGTTTTTTATATTACGACATTTTCTGTTGTAGGCCTATGTCTTATTACGTCGGCGTGTTGCAACTTGCAAGTGTCTATATTCTGGTGTATTTGTTTGTCATGCAACTACCACTATATACATACCCTGGCACATATATCCGTACTGTCAATAGCTCAGACCGTTTCGACTTTGAACTCAAACGGTTAGCGCTAAGCTAAGATTGAGGTAATCATCAGTAAGTCGTAGCCAGAATAGAAATACCTCACGTTAGTGAAAAACCACACAAAAAACGTTTAAAATTATGTCCCGCGTGGCGTGACTGAAATGGTTAATTTTGCTGTTGACATTACACTACACACAAATAGTGAATATATGTCGAGGTAACAAACCCACGTTAGGTGTCCTGTCGTGTGACTGTGTTGACAGCAATTTGTCGGCTGTGTGTCATGTAAACATTAGCCTTGCCTCCTATGCGCCTTTGCTCGGCTTCTGCTATGTATCGTCTGAAACATCTGGAAATCCATATTCTCCACACAAATACCAAACTGAAAATATACAGACACAACATCTGCTTAGGAGTAGCGTATGTTTCAGAAAAAGGAGGACCAACCAAAGATTAGGAGCCAAGTCGGAGGTATTCAGTGACGACGTCATATGACAATTGGCAGTGGCCTATCACGGATGTCGCACAGGGGAAGCCAATGGGGCACAACAGGTAACACGAAAAAAAAGGTTACTTCGTGGGATGGCCGGCGGACGAAGTGCACTTTTATTAGAATAATTGAAATTCACGCGTCGCTGCGCTGTTACTTGAGTAGTTCCCCGCTACCCCGCGGGAGGTCGTGCCGCACGAGTGACGCCATTGGGCCTGTCAGGAAACCGCATCCATTCCATACCATAGACCGCTATTTGGTGGTAGTAGTGGGCTGGTGGCATGCAAATTAGCTTAACATTGAGATGCGTGAGCGGCTGACTGTCTGTTTGGTTTATCTGGCTACGTACCGCACGTTTAACAAATGTAAATCATGCCATATTGAATGATAGAGCCAAACCGCGTTGGGTTCGCTATTCACAAAAGAACCATAAATGAATCTAGCACCGATGTCTAAAAAAACGAGACCTTGTTTTTGTGTTATAGCTATGGGGCGATAATGTGTGCGTGCGTGGATTGTTTATAGTCATGGTGCAGCTCCAGGGCCAGCGTCTGAACATTCATGGGGCGTCCATTAGCATGACGGCTAGTCCAGCGCTCTAAACACCGTGCCAATGTACGCTATATTATATATATATATATATATATATATATATATATATATATATATATATATATATATATATATATATATATATATATATATATATATATATATATATATATATATATATATATATATATATATATATATATATATATATATATATATATAATACGCACATGCGAAAACACATTCGTGGAATCAGGAACGATAGCATCATTGGACGATAATAACGAGTAATTTTATTGACAACGACTTGACAACGACAGAGAGTACAACTGTGTAACAATTCGTTACGGCATTAGCATTAACACAATACATATTTATAATATCATAACAACATCTAATGCGTCGTCTAATTCACATCACTTACTCGAATCACAATAATAATACTGTATCATATTTGTATTATGTGCACGTTGTGGGCAAAGTGTAGCCTGAACTAGCAATTTGAGTTTGTTCGGCCAGTGTACATTTGTATGACCTAAACATGAGTTAAAATGGTTAAATAACCTATGACACGGTTGCCGCAAGTTATAATTCTTTTTAAAAAAGCAACTTTTAGACAAACAAAATACTTTCCCGGTAATACAATCCACAAGTTGTTCATAACGTGATTCATAACTATATGAGATAATTCGCAGCGATCTCGCAGCTAGTTCTTCTAATCCGGTCGCGCCATTTTGTGACGTCAGCGCGGGGGGCATGTCACACAGGAGGCGTGCTTTCAGGAAACATTCGTACTCGAGCGGACGTTTGACAAAGATTACGCATCTTAGAGCAAACGCGAGAACGTTTAGCGTTGCGAACACGTGTACGTAACTAAGCACTGACCCCCGCTTACGTCGTTCACGGTTTCCCTCATTCTTTATCTCATTCAAAAGAAAACTCTCGTTTCCTGGCAGTATTGGCAAAAAAGATATTGCTATTTACATAACTAATTCATACAGAAATGAGCACGCGGATTAATTATATATTTTTTACCTGGAATATGAGCAAAACAAGCAAAAACCATGTCATATGCACCAATTTTAAGCATGTAGTGGTTTTGTAAAAGCAACAGCTGAGTAATACATTCCTGAATGGAATACGAGCACCTCAACTAGATAATCAGCTGTACACGGACCTACCCACATGTGGGTCGAGGAACTATACCGTGGGCTGCCCTTAACTCAATAACCAGCTAATCAGCTGTTCGTAACTCCTGCCGGGCAACCGGTCTCTACAATACATGTGCAAGAAATGGCATAACCAGTCTAACATGAACCTCGTGAGGCATAACTAGTTCCAACCGTGCGTAAGGTGTGCAATAAATTCGATTATGAGATGTCCATGAAGTGGAATCTCAAAATCAGTTGTCTCCTCGTTGCTTGGCAACGCACATAGTTCACGAGGACGCGTCCTTCGTCAAGTGCAATCCACCATAGCGTTCACGTATTCAACGCAAGACATCATCGTTTTCAGATCATAGTTATAGTGAATAAGTTGAAAACATCTATACACGTAATAAATACATTGTTAGGTGAATATGATTAATACTCATCTTGCGAAGCTCTGAAAGTTCGACATTTCAGATGAAGCGCAAATCTTGTGTTACATGCACAACATTAGACGAACATTTTGTCAGTTCGTTACGTACACAAAGTTACGAACATAAGTAAACGACACATATTTTCGGTGGAATCAGATTTAGAGATCATCTTTCCGGCTGTCCGACAAACATTTCACATTGGTGAAGTTTCGTTGTGGCGTTGGTTATCCAGAGGTGTTCCTCTGTGTTAGATCACAACATCTAATTGAAAATGTGTATTTTCATTGGTCGAGGACAAGTACGGCCAGACTCGACTCAATTGAAAACCCAGTACTGGTTGTGCAACTGTTAATTAAAAAAATCGATTGCTGCACCCGACACCGGAAGTGCACGGAGCATTATTGATCAAGGCTCACAACGAATGCGAAGCTGGAGAGTAGACCTATGAGTCAAAAGTAATCATTACGTTATAATAACGTTACACGCACGCGTATAACGACATAACCTTCTCCATTGTGCGACATTATTTGATAGTCGGTCGCAAATGGAACGTAGCTAATGTCGTTATATCGTCTAAACTCATGGCGTGCCTCGTCGTTTCTGTCAATTGTCAGATCCACTACCCCTTGATTATCAACTAGGTCCGTCAAACTAACAAACATGGCCGCCGCTGTCGGACATTCCGTCGTATTTTTCGTTGCATTTCTGGCCTAAACATGTGTCGTTTCGACAAAAACAAGTTGTTTCAACGAGAACATTAAGTTGGAGTGATTGGTCAAGTTGATCTGGCCGCCCAAGTAATATGTAAACACGGTTGCTAAGTAATATGTAAACACGGTTGCTAAGTAATGTGTAAACATGGTTGCTAAGTAATGTGTAAACATGGTCGCTAGGGCGAAGCTCGGCGTAGGTCACGCTCTTAATTAGGATTACGATGTCAGACTCTGGATCCGTCAACTGGAAAGGCGGCCAACACGTGTTAGGCGTTGAACGTCAGTCTGTTCACCACGTTAAACGTCTAGTTCTGCTGGCAACACTACAGTCGTGCACCAAGAACCGATCTCAATCAACACCCACCACTAGGTGGTGCCCTCCTTTGTGTTTACACCTTTACCTATCTAAGTATGCACACCTGCGTTGGTCCAGAAATATAGGTCGCAACGTAACACGTTCCATCTAAATTATACGCAGAACTTTAATTTTGTCAATAACAGAGCAGATATTAATGAACATAAAAACAATGCAAATATGTCCGACATACGTAAACATACCGTTCACTGATTCCACTAGACTTGCGGTAAATTTACCTGCCGATCTTATTCACCTTCACTTGTACAACAAGATACTTATTCATTAATGAATTTACAACGATGCTGTCGCCACATATGTTTAAGTGCACAAACAGCGTGCTTCTAAATGTTTAAGGGTCAAACGGCGGCGGGCTCCTTTAACGGAAGTCGAGTGACCTTGTTGGCTACTCCATTTAGTATACAGCTGTGCACGCAACCGGAAGTTCAAGTTTAATACTACCTAAACTCTCCGAGTGAAGGCAGTGTAAGAGATTCGTAAGCGTCAGTCGGAAAGTATCTAGCTGAGAACATTCCGCAACTCGCTCAGCATCGCATTCTGTGTACACCACGCACGTACGCACGTACACGTACACCACGCACGTACAAACAATGTTTGACATCGCATTCTGTGTACACCACGCACGTACAAACAATGTTTGACATCGCATTCTGTGTACACCACGCACGTACAAACAATGTTTGACATCGCATTCTGTGT
Organism: Lamellibrachia satsuma; assembly: GCA_033239005.1. Taxonomy (NCBI): domain Eukaryota; kingdom Metazoa; phylum Annelida; class Polychaeta; order Sabellida; family Siboglinidae; genus Lamellibrachia; species Lamellibrachia satsuma. The sequence goes on from BSQZ01000009.1 coordinate 8,152,077, forward strand.
ACACCACGCACGTACAAACAATGTTTGACATCGCATTCTGTATACACCACGCACGTACAAACAATGTTTGAGATATATGTGTGTATTAAACATTGCACGTTCAAGCATCAAGTAGGCGTAATTTAAGAATGTATTCATTGTTCAATGTAGCAATTTCAACAGAAATAAAATAATTTAAGTTTACAGAATGTTCAAATGAATAACATCGTTGTTCAGAAATCAACTGACATTGAATATACTTTTTTATCTGCTAAATTAGTTTCACAGTCTCTACATGCAACGGACACCTGTCTGAGATGTATATACATTAAGTAGCTATCCAAAGGTTTTACGAGTGTCGCGGTCTATTGTTTGCTTGCTTATGCCGAGTGGGTTTCTCGAATCACGATGGATTTCCAGAGTTTTGCATATTGCAGTGTTGTTTTAAAATCTTGTTTTCGCGGTATATTGGTGAGCAGAAACAATGCCTTTGGTGCATCCATCTCGTGCTTCGCCCACATGTGCATCCTACGCTGTGAGGAGACTTTACTACCCGCACCGGAAGCAGCAACGACGACCGTCGTAAACATGGCCGCTGGCGGGAGGCTCAGTTCAACCCGATGACCCCGCGTTGCGTCATTGTGTACGGCAGCACGAATCAGGCGACCTGGCAGTCTCACGCTTCAAGAATCTCAACAATTCGAAACGGGAAAGGGAAAAAGAGTGGCAGGGAACGTCCGCGGCTCCCCGACAAACTTGTCAGCCTCGCCTAGTGTGTTGACAACACTCTGAAAATAAACGAGGCTGGCTTTTTCGTGCATGAATACCCTCTGGATAGGCGTGTCGGTATGTGGGCCAGCGTTCGGGTGTACACGTGCAAACATTGGTGATAAGGGCATAACGTAATGATGGCAAATGTGTTATTTGCATGAGTGAATCCGCTGATGGGCGAACGTTTGCACAAAGGTCTGGACGCAAAGTGCCCGGAAGTTTAGACAAGGATGTCACCTTCAAGCACTATGCATGAAGAAATATTGATTGTCCTACATAGCCTATATGATAGTTAAATCTATTTTATCACACGCAACGCGTGCGTGCATGTTACACCAACCCCTCACGTCGTCTGACTGCGCTGTGCCTGTGCCGTTCTGGTTTTCGGTTTCCTCCTGCGCGCTTTCCGTTCGCCGTTCCGTTTGCCCTCCTTCCGTTGCCCGTTCCGTTTGCCGTCCTTGCGAGCGCGCCGCGCTTTGCGGTCGCGTCGTCGCTGCTGCTTCTTGGCTGCTTCCGCCGCGTCATCGTCGGTCAGCATCTGGACACCACCCTTGCAAATGTCTTCGTTCCGCCGGATCTTGCGCACGGCTTTGTGGAACTCTTTGTTTTTCTTGTCCATCAGTCGCAGGAAACTCAGCTTCATTTTGCCGTCTCGCTTGTGTCCCATCGCCAGGTAGTGCCGCTTGCCGGGGCTGCCGACCGGGTCGAGGTCGTCGCACTGACATGTCTCGCCGCCGTCCAGGTAGAACAGCGCCTTCCGCAGTTCTTTCTTGGTAATGTTGACTCTCTTGAAGATGCGCTTCTTCTTTAGCGTTCGCAACTTCGTCTCCGTCTTGCGTTTTATGCTCTTGCGCACCTGCATCTTGACAACTGCGGGGAGAAGAAAGCGCATCGGGTTAATAAACACGTGGGCGCCAATAGCAGAGTGGGCGAAAACAGAGTAAATATATGTGTTACTAGTTCGTATAATATGCTAAATATTAACTTACTTATACTTAATCCTCTTCGCTCAAAGTAGAGCACACACACACACACACACACACACACACACACACACACACACACACACACACACACACACACACACACACACACACACACACACACACACACGCACACACGCACACACGCACACACGCACACACGCACACACACACACACCCCCACACGTACGCAGACACGTACGTACGTACGCACACACACACACACACGCACACACACACACACACACCACACACCACACACCACACACCACACACCACACACACACACACACACACACACACACACACACACGCGCGCGCACGCACGCACGCACGCACACACACACACACCTTACGTAACAGCTTAAAGACATGAGGGCCCTGGTTTGCCGAATAAACCCGGCAGTGTTCTACAAAGAGTCTCATTGGGTTCACTGAAACACCTGTCAGCAGATCACGTTTCACTGAGGAGAACAGAGAGAGGAAGAGAGAGAGAGAGTGGGAGACGATACACGACACGTCTATCGCCGGCAGCGGCCAGCCGTCCGGCTAGTGTGAACGAAGTGGCGGCGTGCTGATGGCCGTTGCCCGGCGCTCATCCCAGACACGCAACGCGAGCCGCTGCATCCTCCGCCGTCGCTATGACTGTAAATAAACACCGACATTATCAAATTAGCAGACGGCGATGGTAACTCGAAGCCCCTGCGAGCGTCGTGTTTAGACGAACGTCCGTCTACGGTGTGCGTCTTGTTTATGTTAACGCATAGTTTCGCCGGTCGAATCCGCCGAATCAACACAAGTGACCGGGGTAGAATCGTGCCCAGCTGTGACGGCGAGTAGACGGTAGCGTTCGATTGCAAGAAACCTTCTAAACGTGTCGCGGGCGTCCGACTCAACGCGAGAGGAGGAATGCTGTTTGGGAGGGCTGATTTGGTTTTGGCGGCTAACTAAAATTTACCTACAGTCGCCGACCACCGACAGTCTGCAGCACCAACGCATCCATGAAACTATGATGCCGTCGACCAAGAGATCCCAAACTTTCCCGGTACAACCCCTCCACCCAATGTCCGTTTTGTGGCTGTGGCCTATCAGCTTTGTGTTTCAAAGACAAAGTGCCGTCCTAAGATATTTGACGAGGACCGCCTGGAACTAAGTGACGTCACCAGGTGTTCCCGGACGGGCCAGGTTTCGGAACCGTTGCAGGTGCGAATGAGACCCGTGCAAGAAAACAGGAGACTTCAAGACACGACAATAACATTACGAACGCGCGTCGTTGGAGGAAACACATGGTCATTGCAGGCGAATAATCTATTCCGTAAATTCATGTCACCTTCGTTTATAAGAGATAAAGGGAAACTTGAGAATTTGTTGTGACAGAAGCTGGCTGGTGTCAGCTAAGTGACAGTTTCCGGGTGAGGTTAGAAACAGTGCAAAGGTCACTTACCCCGGCGACCTATATCAGATAAGGAAACCCTCTTATCCACCAATCAATTATCTTTGATTTTTTTGCGGCGTTGAACATAGCCGTCCGAAAGTGAAGAGGGAAAACAGAAAGTAATGCACATTATAAATTTGAGTACAGTAAACCGATAATTGTTTTTTTATGATCAAGTAAACGAACATTCATATATTGATAAAATGCTGATATTATGTGATAGCGTGAACGTTTGTCAATACAATTTGTTTTTGCGTTCGGACGTGTACGTTCGGACGTGTACGTTCGGACGTGTACGCAGTCGCTGCCTAAGATGAATGTCGAATCGTTTTTCCAGACTTCGTTATCAGCAGCGTCTTTCCGCAAATTATTCAGCCATCGCTTACGATAACCAGCGATTTCCGCCCATATATCCCGGGTCCCAGCAGCTTTCGTTAGCGCCGGAGACTTCCACAAAGACAGATTTATGCGTATCCGTCTGCTTGGCATGCACCGTGTTATAAGATCTTGGGGTCAACGCGGTAAGAATTTGCTGTAAACCAGTTCGCGCCAGCTGAGCATATACCCGTCGACTAGAACTAATCGTAAATACTCAAACATCATGGGATCTCGCCTAACGTCTCACGTAGACGGCCCAGTCTCGCAACAGCTATAAGCCGAGCCATCGGAGAACGCTCTTTCGGGAATACGGCCGCGTCTGAAAACTGTACATAATTGTCAGTAAATGCTAAATGTATATTAGCATGCGCCCAAATTAATTGTCTTGATTTTTTATTTTTTAAATGTTAAGCATATGTTAAAACCATTAACAGCTAATCGTACCTCAGTCACCCCAATATTAAAAAATGCCGGCGTGTTCAATTTCCGCTACGAGAGGCCGACGTTGCACGTTGCGCTAAGTGTGTGTCCTCGACAACAGGGAAGACGAAAATGAGATGAAATAATAGAACGGAAAATAAGAAAATGGCGCGTGCATTTAACAAGTTCTCAAATTGGAAGATTTCCTGGGAGTGCATCTTCTAAAATTAAGAACCCCGAGCGAAATACAATTACTTATAATAATGCTTTAAGGGCATGATTGATACCCATAATAATATATTTAAAACGTATGTGGTCAACATTTCTCAAGTACGTGTAAATGTTACATCCATGGGCGTCCGCGGGGGAGGGGGGCAAGGGGACACTTGCCTCCCTGGATCTGGAATTTTTTTCGGACGTATATTCGTGAGCTCAAAGTATATGTTAACTTTCCATCTTATATATTAACATATATATATATATATATATATATATATATATATATATATATATATATATATATATATATATATATATATATATATATATATATATATATATACACACACACACTTCTTTCTTGCCTCTCCCTGGAAAAATTCCTGCAGACACCCCTGGTTCAATCCATCCATTTGTAGTGTTTCAAACGATTATATTTTATATAAACAAATGATCCTATTCAAAGTTGCCACCTTTGTGATGTAGTCATTTGTCAATTTTAACGTCAGAATGTTCAATAAAATCACGTCTCAACGGTATTTTCAAACACGTTTAATCATGATAACGGCTTACAGAATACTGAAGGTATGCCAGGGACTACAGACACGGATATAATAACGCACTCGATCTAGACCGCGATGTCGCACAGACGTAATGAAAGGTCTTGCGTAAACAATGGTGGCTTTGAAATTAATGGATATACCTAAACGCAACGTGATATATAACATGGGCGGGCGATGTGTATAACATGGGCGGGCGATGTGTATAATGGGCGGGCGATGTGCATAATGGGCGGGTGATGTGTATAACATGGGCGGGCGATGTGTATAATGGGCGGGCGATGTGTATAATGGGCGGGCGATGTGTATAACATGGGCGGGCGATGTGTATAATGGGCGGGCGATGTGCATAATGGGCGGGCGATGTGTATAACATGGGCGGGCGATGTGTATAATGGGCGGGCGATGTGTATAACATGGGCGGGCGATGTGTATAATGGGCGGGCGATGTGTATAATGGGCGGGCGATGTGTATAACATGGGCGAGCGATGTGTATAACATGGGCGGGCGATGTGTATTGCGGGCATATTGGTCTATCAGATATGTCTCGGTTGCTGGCGCTGCGTAGCTACGTGCGAAGGGTTGTAAATACGTTTAAACAGCCTCCAACGAAAAAAACTCTGACATAAGTTTAGTTGTCGGATTACAGGTGCTGTAAATCATCAAGGTGCAGTCAGACATTCCGAGGATTGTTTTTCATACAGACTAAAAAGAAACTGCACTCTGCGTATCACGTTACAGTAAACGTACTTGTGAGCTGAAACAGAAGTGTGATTCAAACGACTGGTGAAACGCCCTTTGTATATAAATCTTTCCTTAGCAGCGCCTCCTTGCGGTCACTATAATATTTATTTGCATCCACCCATTTCTGTCACAGACTATGGACAACTATAGGGGAGACCGCGGCTAGGTGTTACAATGTTCAGTTAAAGTCACTTTTGGTGAACATTTCTGTCAACATATACATTAAATTTATTATTCGTTTTAATAAAATAACCATATCAATGATATTCCACATCATTGTTAGTGTGAAGTTTCACAGGCACTGTCGACTGTAACAACTTGCCCCGGAAACGGGGTAAGTTGTTACAGCATAGAACGCGTGGATCACAGAGCAAGTGTCATTCGTACATATTAGTTTTGTTACATTAATTGGATTATACATACTTATACATACTTTTCATTTGTAGTTACCGAAGGGGACGCATGCCCCGGATTCTTACATAACAAACAACTATGAATTTAATATAATTTTTTGAATGAAAATATATCTGTAATGCGACTTCGACTTGATTGAATGATACACACACGTACGCACACACACAGTACGTACTCATGCGAACGAACATCCACATTTCAATGAATCGTGCAATATTTAATAGGGCTATGCCAAAAAGATTTAATCAGATTTAATAAAATTGCCATCCAAGGCAAAACACAGAGCTGGTAAGTGGACAAGGAAACCATTGGCTTATGGAGAGTCTTTTCATTCATGTGCAACCCGCCATTCTGAGATATTTGTAAATTTGTCATATTCACGCTGCCTATATAGCATTTAAAGTACTGTTTATAAACCAGTACACCGGGGTTCACATGTAAAACAATGCATTCACTCGTCGTGTTTAAATAAGTTTTCTTCCTTCAGCACACAACTCGCTGGTGCGAGCTGCCCACAGTGCCCCAATACAATTATACCAACTTGCCCCAAACACATTTTTTCCGTGGTTGAACGCACGTGGACGATAACAATTCTTGAATTTCAGTTTAACTTCTATTTGGCATAATCCCTTAATCTTATACTATACGGTATATATGCTTCAAGTTTCATTAACGAAACATAAAAAGTGTCGGCGAGATGATACTATGTGCGCATAACAAAATGGTTTTACGTGCTTAAAACATCGTTTTTGTCCACACCTCGATAATGTCGTCTTCTCCCGATTTTAGATTTCCAACCAACTACCGTCGACGGTGAATCCATGTGTGTGCTATATTTTCTGTAACAACATGCCTCTGTTTACAAGTAGCCCGGTCTCGCCTAATGATTAATAACATGGTGACAACTCACGTGGCAACATTTCCGAAATAATCCGTGGTAAAGCATCAATACTGTCACAGTGCACGTAATAGTTAATACTGATTTTTTTTTTACAAATAAATCCGTCGTGCTTTACATGGATGAATAAAAGTGCTTAACGGTGTCATTGTCATTTCGCGAATGAAGAACAACATTGGGGCAGCGTGTGGCTGAGGTGATTGGAGCTTAAGCCCACTAGGGGCGCTCCTGTGTTGAGTGAGCCAGGTCGCGAACTAAACGTTCTGGAGAGCTCTTGAAATCTCCTTGATACATAATATATGATTATTATAGCAGTAACAATAGACTGCATGAGTAGAGCCATTGCGTCGTGGTTGACGTAATGATCGACACTCGTGTCCCCTAGCACACTCTCAGCATGCCTATGTTGCGAAATTAATCATATATTACAGGCAATGTTATACAAATTAGAACGTTGGCAGTGCGCACGCAGAGACCCTTACCAAATTCGGCGTTGCAGAAATTATCGACGATGCTCTCTAGGGTGGCTGGATGGCTGCATGGAGGACACTTTTTCTCGTCTGAAAACACAAACGAATAGCAAAGGTTATTTACTCATGAATGCCATGTACACAGTCGATGCAATTATGCACCGAACGTTTCTGCTATCGTGTAGATCACTTCTGCGCTCCAAGAAATCTCTGTGCAGGTGGCGGGCGATATCGGCTCGTTCGGCCCCAGAAACATGCTACCCAAATGTCAGCAAAGTTGCGGATGGACTGTCTCAGATATGTGTTGCGTGTTACATAGATACGTGCATACACATGTGTGTGCTCACACTGTCTACATAAAATTGAAAACATTCCTAGGAGTATAGCCGTTTACTAACTTTTTTTAATCGTAAGAGCGGCATGTTGGATTTCTGTGTACCGAAATATATATAACGTCTGCGTTGGGAGTAATCAATTTCCTTAAAACAATCCTTTAGGTGTTTAACGAACCTTCCTGTGGGAGCTCTCTATAATAATAAAGACGCATGTGACATCTGACACGATAATACTGACAAACGACTTCACCGATAACAAATGCAAGCTGTACAACACAGATAGCAACATGTAATTGTATCGTTTATTATCGAGTTCCCTGATCGTGAGCAATGTCTTTGGCGAAATAAATACTTTAATGAAGACATATATTTGCGTAGTCTATGTACAGCAAGTATGGAGCGACAACTGATAAGATAAATGATCAGACGCAGACGCACAACTAACAGCCATGGGATCTTCCTTATGCAACGGACTGACATGGGACCGATCAGTTCGTTTAATTTCGGAGATGTCTGGCTGCAGACGGCGGAATCAGACAGACGCATTGTCTGGGTGAGATTCTACAGACATTTTGCCCTGTAGGCATCGGTATAAAATCGACAATATATAGCCGACGTGCGTCATCCTGGGAATCTCGGGTAGCGTGACTTTGCACCAGTTATATGGCGAATCAATTATTATCCCATCTTCACTGCGGAATTATGTGTCACGCGACCCAGACTTACAGCTCGCTTCAGGACAAGCAACGTCTACCATGCTGTGTTCTCGGTCTCTGCACAGTATAGGTGGCGCTGTGCTATGACAAATATTAATGTCTCAAGTCTTTGTTAAAACTCCATCCTCAACTGATCTAACCTATGGCGGTTCGTTGATGTCCAAATATGTAGTGTGTGAATAGATTAATTAACATCCGCAGTCTATTTTTTAATGTGTATTTTTTTTCAGGTCATCGAACGAATTGATTTTAAACTGCACATTTTAACACTGAGCGGAAGCGCTATAGTTTACTAAACATAGTTTTTGCAGTTCCTTATTTGTTATCCTTGTACAAAATGAAAAGCGATAAATATAAAAAAATAGAAAATTTTGGCGAAGTTTTTACTTACTTTCAAATATTCTTAGATCTTAAATGGTACAAAACCAAAAAATTCCGTTTTTAATTGTCTAATTTCAGGTGGAACTCTGCTCGCTAGAACTAGATCACCTCTTGTCCATTTCCTGTTTTCCTTATAAACCATCCGCATGTTTTGCTTCTGCGGAATTTCTCTATATTGTTGATAAATTGTGCCTTACGTAGGTGCGATCGAAAATACCGACTTAGTTTGTTGAGCGGTTCTTGCTGAGCGGGTCGTGCTGATCCCTATACTTGGCCTACAGAATAATGGTAAGTCGAATCCAACTGGGGGTTTCTAACAAAACAGCCACTGTGTAAATGGTGTTAGGATACTTGTATATGTTGGCAATATTACACCTGCGGCGACCGCTAATCTCCGATGTAATTGCTGTTTAACATGATTTTAAAATATTGCCATTCGAATCAACAGGTTCAAGATGGTGAGTAGACAAGCAAGCCATTGGACTATAAACATGTAAACGCATGTGCGTTCGAGCATTCTATTTCTTTATTTCAGCTAACACTGAACTAAACCTATCGGTTACGTAATAGATGCAACCAACCAGGCCGAACTGGCATCGTAGGTCGTAATATGTTCTCAGTTCGTTCAGTGACGTAACCATCCAAGCGTGCAGCCAAGACGAGTTAATCGCCAGAAGAAAAGAGAGTGTGTCTCGGCAGGTTGCAAATTAACTGTATCAAGAGAGTTAATAAAGTGGAATCATAAATATAGATAGAAGATCGGTAAAGACGCCCCTTCCGGTAAACGGCAACATCAGAATATAGCCTTTGGTGTTAATCAAGTGGAAACTAAGAAGTGGGTTATTCTCTCGCGCGAATACGCACGCACGCACGCACACACACACGCACGCACGCACACACACACACACACACACACACACACGCGCGCGCGCATAATATGTGCAGAGATTAGCATCGGCGGGCAAATGCTTGACTCAGTTTCTAAATATCAACACCACGTGGCGATCAGCAATTTCATTATATTTCTGTTAATTACTGTATCCTAGGTCAACGTTCAGCATTATCACTTATAATTCTCGAAACACCTCCCGGAATTCACGCGGCATATATGATTGAGAGTTAACAATACACTGGAGCGCCACCTAGCGGGCCTGGTTTGGTTACTTCCCCAATCGTTAGCGACGCTCCGACCGGCCCGACGTTGCATAACGTGTTTACATACTCAGGAATCCCCGGAAAGACTGCCGACAGCCAGAAAGAAAAACACATCTACACCCTTCCGTGCTTAGCCGTGATGATAACTCAACTGGAAAGCGCTGCATCACCGCCACAGCTGAAACAACGAACACCAAGCGTCGTTCACGTCATCGGCGATCTCGCAGCCAGGAGGCGACAAGCGACGACAGGCGCCACGTGACCACCATCGCCCATCCATCAGTGTCGTGGCGGACATTTGGTTCGAATTAGCGCCGAGAAAACATCGCGGCCGAACGCCGGCGATTCGTGACGCTCACAGCGTCTGTCGGCATCTGATTTGACGCAGCCGAACTAAACGTGATAAACCTGTAACGGAATCCATCCGCCATTGAACAGTGTCTGGCAATAGTTCTATAGCGTTGATGAAATCTTCGAGACATCGTGCGAATATTCTCACCAGAAAAGATTTCCAACAAAGAACTTCTGAAACTAACTGCACAGTTAACATGGATGACTTGCTCCCCACAAGTCGATGGAAATTGCTCCAGCAAGTTTGCGAAAGGATGATGGCAATGTAGCAAAAAACAGCCGTTAGGTGGACCCCAAAAACGAAAACGAGGATGACCAAAAACAACCCAGAAGAGAACCGTGGAGGAGGAATGACGGGAATTCACCTCAGCTGGGGCCATGCTGCTGGGCAGAGTGTAAATGTCTTGTTTCTGTCTAATGCACCAGCAGGCATGAAGAGCATTAAATAGGTAAAGCAAGTGACGACATAAACATTTATTCACACAAGCCTACCTGGCACACGTACAATGCGAATATAATTTTCGGCTTAACGGATGTTCACGCATGTGATGGAGGAGCGTAATTGTCTGTAGACATTGCTCTCCGGGGTTGGGGGAGGGGCGTCATTCACCCTTCTCGTGAAACAATTCCGTGGTAGATGAGACGAGGCAGCGAACCAGAAACAGTTGTCAACAAGAGCCGGCTTTGTTTTAGTTCCGCATTCACTGAATGCCTATTTATAGTGGTATCTACGTTCTACGCGTTCCCAGCGATCAACACGATCCTTGATATAAAGAAGATAATCTGCCTACAAAGTAATATGTTTTTGCCATTTGACGTATAATACCAGGCAGGAGGTGCAGTGAACTCACACAAACCCGTACAGTGAAATTCGAAGAATAAGCGCCCAGCTGTTTTCGAGCAATAGCGCTGCGAAAAAAATCAAAAGGAAGACGAAACGGGCTGGATTAATGCCAATAATCCAGAACTTTGCATAAGAAACGCAACACTTATTTCTAGCTATGCAAAATAGCGGACTACACCAGACGCGTCCCGTGGAGTGACGGTATGGGGACCGGATTCCCACGCGACCCAAACACAGCACTTGTTGACACTACACGCGACGCAGCGCGACACGCCAAGGGGGCAGAGATTGTCCCAGTTCGTCTGCGCTCCTTCGCATCCATCATTCGCGGCGCGTCGCCATGAGCAGGGGTCCCGCCGAGAGAAATGTCGTTACGCGGCTAAGAGCTGGCCGAGGAGCCGACTCAGGGACAATAGCTCGGCGTCGTGATGGTAGGTGGCGTGGTTGTTAAAGAGACGGACCATACAACACTCGGTGTCCGCAACCACGCGACCGGCGCAGTGGGCTGGCGACTTGAAGCACCTGGCTCTCGTTCGAATGGACCGTGGTTCGAAATCACCTGCTGTCGTTTCGAAGCTTGGACGGTTTCGTTCACACCACTTTGCCCGCTTCGTTCGGAAGATACACTGTTGTCCATTCTACCTGGTGTCTAATACTGTCTTATACCAAAGGAAATAAAATATCTCACGCAGAGAAATGGAAATAACCTGTCGTTGACTCATCGACTATGGAGAAAGAAAACCATAAAAATAAATCATATATATATTTTGCGGGCCTGGGCTGAAAAAATATGTTAAACACAGCTGGCTTGGGCTGGGCCTTAGCCTAGTGTGAGCGGGCCAGGCCGGGCCTGGACTTAATAAAAAGATTAATGCAAAACCCAGATTGTTAATTTGAATATTGATAAAACTGATAATAAATTGTATTTCCGTTTAATGAATGTTTAAAATTATTTCTTTAGTATTACATAGTTGCAAATTGAGACCTTGCATGGAATTATGAATGACACCAGTGCTTTATATATTTTGTATTTTAATTCATAAAACAGGTACTGGCTTTCCAAAACACTGTGACTGGAGTAGTGGCACTTGTTTCACTGGCTTCATCACAGTTAATGCATGTTAACCTTCATTCTTCTGCAGCTCAAACTTGTATTGTATCGTTATTGCTGAAGATAAACGGGGCGTTGGATTATCCTGGTATGTAGTATACTATGTGTTTGACTGTGTACACCTGCATAATGCATTGCATAACAGATGTTACAGATGTATATCTTTGGCATGAATGTAGCGTTTTGCATAGATCTAGGAAGCAGCCAGCCCCAAATGTTTACTTTAGACATATTTGCAGAGGCAATCAAGCCACGATTAACCATCAACTTATCAACCATTGAACATACCAGTGAACATTCTTTTGTCTTCCCTCCAAATCTTGTCTGCCTGAATGACCTGCCCACTGGCAACTGCCCTCTGCCCATACAGTGCCCACCCCAGTTGGTAGTTGGTATTTTTCAATTGTGTTAACTAGTGTCTACTCTTTAGTATCTACAATTTCCCCAGTACTGATTCATTCACACTTGTACTAATTCACACATGTCTAAACCTGATCTGTCTCAGGCTAGTGACTGCAGGCCTGCTGGAAATGTCACTGGGTGTCAGTGCAAATGGGTGACATTTAATTGAAATATAAATTAATACCAAATTAACTGCCCTTGCTGATAACATTAATTAATCAAATTAAGTTAACTTAGTTGAGCTAATTAAATTAACAACTTAAATTAGGGTTCTGGCTTGCATTAGGGTTAAGTTAAGTTAGGGTTAGATAAGCAAATCTCCTACCCTAACTAACCATAAGCCAATAAATGAAAGCCATATATAAAAATGTTATAATACATAATACTTAATAGTAATGACAATAAAAGTTGATATATATATATATATATATATATATATATATATATATATATATATATATATATATATATATATATATATATATATATATATATATATATATATATATATATATATATATATATAATTATGTTATCTCTAGACAGGTTGTTTGAAGTTATAAGCCATAAGAACCTTTTACAATGAAGTGTACAATAGTGAAAAAAGCAACTACTGGTCCAAATATGTGACGTTAAACTTTCTTTTTCTTTCATATTTTCTCCATGTTTTCTCTACCATCTCAAATATTTATCTACACCAGTCTCGTTCTTCTACCATTTCCTCCAATTTCTTATAACCACACCCGCCTTTTATATATGCCCATTTCTTTCGCCAACCAGTATCATGTCCTGTTTAACGTTCCGTAGAAATATCTCCCAACCACGTCTCTCTACGTGTCCTATCCACCACAGTCTGTTCCAAAATGCCTTCCTTTTCTCGAGTGTCACGTTACATCGTGCCAGATGCCAGTGCAGAAAGGATGATAAATGTGGATGCATTTTACCGCTCTTCTTCGTTATGCACGGCCCCATTTGCATCGTAAATACCAGACGTCCTCATCTGCTGATGTATCTTTCTACTGTATAACCGTTATTTGCCACTTCCACTTTAAAATGCCAATAATAATAATGTGTAAAATAATCAGCCATTTAATAAATTATGATCTAGTGTTGCCGCGAATATACTATAGGCAACCACTCGACGTCATCGTGTTTTATGGACATAAATAATAAAAAAAATAATTTGTTGAAAAAAGTATCATACTCCCAGCAACTAGTGTTAATTAGTGTTGATTATGTTAGTGTGAATGAGTGTTTGTGTTGGTAATTGTTCATATTTGGTTGTGGTATTCATTTATCATTCCTTAACTATTTTCTTATATTTAAAATTTCAATCAGTGTTTATACTCAGAATATTCGTTACATAGCTATACCAATTACTTACACTTTATGTTCACGTAGTATGATATATTATTATTTATAATATTAGTGTTAGTTAGTTAGTTAGTTAACCTGAAGTATAAGTAACTGTACATAATTGTCATGGTGGCATGTAGGCCTGTGATCTTTCATGTCTTAGTGCAGGTCTCCGTGGATCAACAAACATTTTATTCACACTTGTCACGCATTATATAACGATATTCTTATCTTTATGGTTTGATCTTAATACATATATCTTCTCTCTCTTCTCTTGTTCGTCTTTACCCTCCCTCCGTCCCTCCGTCCCTCCCCCCTCCCCCCTCCGTCCCTCCCTCCCTCCCTCCCTCCCTCCGTCCCTCCGTCCCTCCCTCCCTCCCTCCCCCCTCCCCCCTCCGTCCCTCCCTCCCTCCCTCCCTCCCTCCTCCCTCCCTCCCTCCCTCCCTCCCTCCCTCCCCCCTCCCTCCCTCCCTACATATTATCAACATTTCCTAAGGTAGAATACGTCAATTCTGCATAACTACTTATATTAGTGACAGCGTGTATGACGTAAATTAAACTTAACAGTACGTTTTGTTCGTGACCTATTCGTCGCTCACCTGTTCGTGTTACACAATAGTAGCAACCTGACAACTTGGCGGGGCGATGAGTCGGCCAGTAAATAACGGCAAACGTATTGCGACAGCGCTTGCGGTAGTTCGCGCCTGTCTTACACGAGTGCCACGTTTAGCTGTACCGCTTATAGTTCCCGCACGTCAGCCGCATTGAAAACTGTCAGCAGTGTCCTCATTACACATGCTCGAGTAGTGTCGCTAATTTGTTGCATTCGACGCTATCAAAACCGGTTCCTTAATTGATGTGGGTAAACGTAACGCCAGCAATGTTGTTGGCGAATTCATCCATTTTTATAAATCCGTTCAAGTGCTGTGTATAGCCCTGTATAGCAATGCAATAGTTCTAATTTAGAATATTGTTTTCAAGCATGGCTGACATAGGGTAAGAAGGACGTAGATACGCTTCAAAGAATACAACGGAGAGCAGCAACAAGCTGATTACAGAACGCATCACTGTTTTATTAAACCGACGGCGGATAAACTATAAATGGGGCGTGGCAGGAAGTGGGAGGTAGGAGGTTGGTCTTAAAAATTGGTGGGAGTAGGGAAGCTGTCCTCAAAACCAGGTGGGATGTGGGAGGTAGGACTGGTGGGGTAGGAGAGGGATCCTCAATATTGGTGGAAGGTTGGCCCAAAAACAGGTGGGAGTTGGGAGGAGTTTTAGATGTTGTTAAATGTCACTGTATCCACTGAATGGACAAGACCTATGTAAAAGGTCTAGAGGTGTTCTACACCCTAAAGTGGAATGACTAGGTGAAAGATCTAGAGGTGTTCTGCATCATGCAGTGGAAGGACAAGGCCTATATGTAACAGGTGTTCATTCGAGGAAGTTTTGGATGTTGTTAAATGTCACTGTATCCACTGACAGACACACAGTCTGCATGTACACCCACGTGTACACCCACGTATACGGTATTGGTGGCTGAATGAGAAATCATACACGTCAACGTTTTTACAGATCTGCCACTTTTTCAGCGCACATTTCGCATTTCACGAATCGTTGGTTTTGGCCGAGGACAAAATGTCATGCACATGTGGCACGCAGTGGGGCTCATTGGCTAACCATGTCTAGGTGTGCTACGGTCTAGTAGAGAGCTAACTAAATCCTGCAAAGACTTCGCAGTTGTTCCGTGAAAGTCACTTGGCACAGTGAGAGAAAAAAATGTCTGGCTACGGACGAGTGTTTGTTTTCGTATTGAAATTAATGCTAAAAGTAAGACAAGCAATTCCACACATTGCGCAAAAATACGATTCGTTTTTTAATAATAGCTGTGCAGTTAGAAAGTATCTTGTTGCCGACATGTAAATACCCTGTTGCGAAATGGTTCAGCGTGAAGCGTTCGTTCTAAGTCCCAGGTGTTGTGTAAATAAATCTGATGCGGTACTGTGGGTTCTTCGACCCTCCTCTGACAACCGGCTTCAAAATTAGGAAATAGTATCCGATGTGTTTACGAAAGGTCGCCACAGCCTGATGCTGCGCAAATAAGTTCAAGTTTCGGGGTCTGACGGCGGAGTCTACGCTACGGATAAAGTCGCTGGCACGCTTCTGGAGACGCTTAATACCACTCAAAGGATGCCGCCTGAGGGTTGTTTTCCAGTCAAGTCGGGGTTGACGCGGTGCGATAATATAAACCAAATAATATTATGGGTGTATGCTGCAACTCGATGATTTGTCAGACTCGATTGTTGAGTTAACATGGCGATCCTGTTTGAATAAACTACATTTACTGTGGATAATGTCTCAATAATCCGGGTGTTCTGATTCCGTATAAGGCCAACCAGCAATATCACGAGAATATCCCTAGAATGGAAATAACCAGAGAAAATAAAACCAGACAGACCAAACACTATCACGAGAATATCCCTAGAATGGAAGTAACAAGAGAAAAGAAAACCAGACAGACCAAACAATATCACGAGAACATCCCTAGAATGGAAGTAACAAGAGAAAAGAAAACCAGACAGACCAAACAATATCACGAGAACATCCCTAGAATGGAAGTAACAAGAGAAAAGATAACCAGACAGACCAAACAATATCACGAGAACATCCCTAGAATGGAAGTAACAAGAGAAAAGAAAACCAGACAGACCAAACAATATCACGAGAACATCCCTAGAATGGAAATAACAAGAGAAAAGAAAACCAGACAGACCAAACAATATCACGAGAACATCCCTAGAATGGAAATAACAAGAGAAAAGAAAACCAGACAGACCAAACAATATCACGAGAACATCCCTAGAATGGAAATAACAAGAGAAAAGAAAACCAGACAGACCAAACAATATCACGAGAACATCCCTAGAATGGAAATAACAAGAGAAAAGAAAACCAGACAGTCCAAACAATATCACGAGAACATCCCTAGAATGGAAGTAACAAGAGAAAAGAAAACCAGACAGACCAAACAATATCACGAGAACATCCCTAGAATGGAAGTAACAAGAGAAAAGAAAACCAGACAGACCAAACAATATCACGAGAACATCCCTAGAATGGAAGTAACAAGAGAAAAGAAAACCAGACAGACCAAACAATATCACGAGAACATCCCTAGAATGGAAGTAACAAGAGAAAAGAAAACCAGACAGACCAAACAATATCACGAGAACATCCCTAGAATGGAAGTAACAAGAGAAAAGAAAACCAGACAGACCAAACAATATCACGAGAACATCCCTAGAATGGAAGTAACAAGAGAAAAGAAAACCAGACAGACCAAACAATATCACGAGAACATCCCTAGAATGGAAGTAACAAGAGAAAAGAAAACCAGACAGACCAAACAATATCACGAGAACATCCCTAGAATGGAAGTAACAAGAGAAAAGAAAACCAGACAGACCAAACAATATCACGAGAACATCCCTAGAATGGAAGTAACAAGAGAAAAGAAAACCAGACAGACCAAACAATATCACGAGAACATCCCTAGAATGGAAGTAACAAGAGAAAAGAAAACCAGACAGACCAAACAATATCACGAGAACATCCCTAGAATGGAAGTAACAAGAGAAAAGAAAACCAGACAGACCAAACAATATCACGAGAACATCCCTAGAATGGAAGTAACAAGAGAAAAGAAAACCAGACAGACCAAACAATATCACGAGAACATCCCTAGAATGGAAGTAACAAGAGAAAAGAAAACCAGACAGACCAAACAATATCACGAGAACATCCCTAGAATGGAAGTAACAAGAGAAAAGAAAACCAGACAGACCAAACAATATCACGAGAACATCCCTAGAATGGAAGTAACAAGAGAAAAGAAAACCAGACAGACCAAACAATATCACGAGAACATCCCTAGAATGGAAGTAACAAGAGAAAAGAAAACCAGACAGACCAAACAATATCACGAGAACATCCCTAGAATGGAAGTAACAAGAGAAAAGAAAACCAGACAGACCAAACAATATCACGAGAACATCCCTAGAATGGAAGTAACAAGAGAAAAGAAAACCAGACAGACCAAACAATATCACGAGAACATCCCTAGAATGGAAGTAACAAGAGAAAAGAAAACCAGACAGACCAAACAATATCACGAGAACATCCCTAGAATGGAAGTAACAAGAGAAAAGAAAACCAGACAGACCAAACAATATCACGAGAACATCCCTAGAATGGAAGTAACAAGAGAAAAGAAAACCAGACAGACCAAACAATATCACGAGAACATCCCTAGAATGGAAGTAACAAGAGAAAAGAAAACCAGACAGACCAAACAATATCACGAGAACATCCCTAGAATGGAAGTAACAAGAGAAAAGAAAACCAGACAGACCAAACAATATCACGAGAACATCCCTAGAATGGAAGTAACAAGAGAAAAGATAACCAGACAGACCAAACAATATCACGAGAACATCCCTAGAATGGAAGTAACAAGAGAAAAGATAACCAGACAGACCAAACAATATCACGAGAACATCCCTATAATGGAAGTAACAAGAGAAAAGATAACCAGACAGACCAAACAATATCACGAGAACATCCCTAGAATGGAAGTAACAAGAGAAAAGATAACCAGACAGACCAAACAATATCACGAGAACATCCCTAGAATGGAAGTAACAAGAGAAAAGATAACCAGACAGACCAAACAATATCACGAGAACATCCCTAGAATGGAAGTAACAAGAGAAAAGATAACCAGACAGACCAAACAATATCACGAGAACATCCCTAGAATGGAAGTAACAAGAGAAAAGATAACCAGACAGACCAAACAATATCACGAGAACATCCCTAGAATGGAAGTAACAAGAGAAAAGATAACCAGACAGACCAAACAATATCACGAGAACATCCCTAGAATGGAAGTAACAAGAGAAAAGATAACCAGACAGACCAAACAATATCACGAGAACATCCCTAGAATGGAAGTAACAAGAGAAAAGATAACCAGACAGACCAAACAATATCACGAGAACATCCCTAGAATGGAAGTAACAAGAGAAAAGATAACCAGACAGACCAAACAATATCACGAGAACATCCCTAGAATGGAAGTAACAAGAGAAAAGAAAACCAGACAGACCAAACAATATCACGAGAACATCCCTAGAATGGAAGTAACAAGAGAAAAGAAAACCAGACAGACCAAACAATATCACGAGAACATCCCTAGAATGGAAATAACAAGAGAAAAGAAAACCAGACAGACCAAACAATATCACGAGAACATCCCTAGAATGGAAATAACAAGAGAAAAGAAAACCAGACAGACCAAACAATATCACGAGAACATCCCTAGAATGGAAATAACAAGAGAAAAGAAAACCAGACAGACCAAACAATATCACGAGAACATCCCTAGAATGGAAATAACAAGAGAAAAGAAAACCAGACAGACCAAACAATATCACGAGAACATCCCTAGAATGGAAATAACAAGAGAAAAGAAAACCAGACAGTCCAAACAATATCACGAGAACATCCCTAGAATGGAAATAACAAGAGAAAAGAAAACCAGACAGACCAAACAATATCACGAGAACATCCCTAGAATGGAAATAACAAGAGAAAAGAAAACCAGACAGTCCAAACAATATCACGAGAACATCCCTAGAATGGAAATAACAAGAGAAAAGAAAACCAGACAGACCAAACAATATCACGAGAACATCCCTAGAATGGAAATAACAAGAGAAAAGAAAACCAGACAGACCAAACAATATCACGAGAACATCCCTAGAATGGAAATAACAAGAGAAAAGAAAACCAGACAGACCAAACAATATCACGAGAACATCCCTAGAATGGAAATAACAAGAGAAAAGAAAACCAGACAGACCAAACAATAACACGAGAACATCCCTAGAATGGAAATAACAAGAGAAAAGAAAACCAGACAGACCAAACAATATCACGAGAACATCCCTAGAATGGAAATAACAAGAGAAAAGAAAACCAGACAGACCAAACAATATCACGAGAACATCCCTAGAATGGAAATAACAAGAGAAAAGAAAACCAGACAGACCAAACAATATCACGAGAACATCCCTAGAATGGAAATAACAAGAGAAAAGAAAACCAGACAGACCAAACAATATCACGAGAACATCCCTAGAATGGAAATAACAAGAGAAAAGAAAACCAGACAGACCAAACAATATCACGAGAACATCCCTAGAATGGAAATAACAAGAGAAAAGAAAACCAGACAGACCAAACAATATCACGAGAACATCCCTAGAATGGAAATAACAAGAGAAAAGAAAACCAGACAGACCAAACAATATCACGAGAACATCCCTAGAATGGAAATAACAAGAGAAAAGAAAACCAGACAGACTAAACAATATCACGAGAACATCCCTAGAATGGAAATAACAAGAGAAAAGAAAACCAGACAGACCAAACAATATCACGAGAACATCCCTAGAATGGAAATAACAAGAGAAAAGAAAACCAGACAGACCAAACAATATCACGAGAACATCCCTAGAATGGAAATAACAAGAGAAAAGAAAACCAGACAGACCAAACAATATCACGAGAACATCCCTAGAATGGAAATAACAAGAGAAAAGAAAACCAGACAGACCAAACAATATCACGAGAACATCCCTAGAATGGAAATAACAAGAGAAAAGAAAACCAGACAGACCAAACAATATCACGAGAACATCCCTAGAATGGAAATAACAAGAGAAAAGAAAACCAGACAGACCAAACAATATCACGAGAACATCCCTAGAATGGAAATAACAAGAGAAAAGAAAACCAGACAGACCAAACAATATCACGAGAACATCCCTAGAATGGAAATAACAAGAGAAAAGAAAACCAGACAGACCAAACAATATCACGAGAACATCCCTAGAATGGAAATAACAAGAGAAAAGAAAACCAGACAGACCAAACAATATAACGAGAACATCCCTAGAATGGAAATAACAAGAGAAAAGAAAACCAGACAGACCAAACAATATAACGAGAACATCCCTAGAATGGAAATAACAAGAGAAAAGAAAACCAGACAGACCAAACAATATTTGGAGGAGATCAGTAACTGGGGAAATGACAAAGCATGGAACCATCTAAAAGAGATGAAGAAAGCATAAAGTCGTTTCGGTCCTATCTGCTCTACTTTGAGCGAATAGGACTAAGTGAATAAAGGCCTACTTTTTAATGTCCTCGACTACTCACCTGCTCCAACTATTCATTTTAATTTATTCCTTGTGGGTTCCAGTCTAGGGCCTGTCTCGTCACACTGGTGGTTGGTTTCCACGGAGTGTGACCTCTCCATGTCCACGTTCTTATTTGAATCTCTTTCCTGATGCCGTGTTGGTCTGTCCTCGCTGTGAGCTCTTTGTTTGTGATCTTGTCTTGCCATTTAATTTTGATAATATATCTGAGACATTGATTTATGTACGTTTGTAGTTTACTGGTTGTTGTCTTGGTTACTATTAGAGCCATGTCTCAGTGCCATAGAGCAACACGTTTTTCACATTGGTGAAACTAGTAACGCACGTGATATATCACGTGCGCGTGGTTGAACATTAGAGGCCTGACAGCGCTTACAAGACCGTCAACAGCCCCGCCAATGCATGCATGCATAAAGCTCTGCGATCTACCTACGGCATAGCCATGACGGCGGGTAAATTACAGTTCTGGTGGGAGGCATAACAGATTGAGAACACACACGTCTCCGACACTGTCCAGGCCCCGCTGGTCGCCAAAGAGTCGGGCAATAAAACCGCTAGAAATCGTATCCATCGGCAGCAAACGTTGCTTGGGGACATACCCTGTTGCACAAACAACCACTCCAAATTCGGTGTATATTTAACGGTTTTCTCGTTATTTCGATTATATACCATATGAAAGGAATCTTACTAATATTACTGTCAACATGTTGAATCAACATATTGTATGAAGCGTATAATGTTTACTTATACAAACAGTGATGTCGCATTGACGACTTGGCTACGACATGTTTTATACAAAAGTTATCTAAACATGTAAATCAGTCAGTCAACCAAGTCATACATATGGCTTCATATATGGCCTACATTATTTCTAAG
This sequence comes from Lamellibrachia satsuma, assembly GCA_033239005.1. NCBI lineage: Eukaryota > Metazoa > Annelida > Polychaeta > Sabellida > Siboglinidae > Lamellibrachia > Lamellibrachia satsuma. The sequence goes on from BSQZ01000009.1 coordinate 8,174,156, forward strand.
AACACGATTGTTAATAATTTTAGCAGTTAAAAATTATTAGCACGCATATGCCTACCTCTTGTTCTTTGTTTGTTCATAATATTGGTGACCTTGTATAAATATCCTTTAACAGCTGGTCAACGGTCCCTGGCGAGATAATGTTGTTCTTTTTATCATTTATTCTCTAACGTCAAAACGTTCATACAATTTTTGGCACAATGATGTTAAATATAAAGTTGCATGAACCTGGCAGCAAAGGTTTTATGTTTACGTTGTTTAGTGGCGCGACCTTTGTCCGCATTTGGGCTTTTACGCGTCGTGGACACGATGAGTAATGGAAGGCGACGGTATTACGTAAAAAATTGTTTAAAATTCCACTGACGCATGAAATCAACCGAACTACAGCAAAACAGACGACGTCAATTTGAAGCGGGACAAAAACGGCGAAAGCAGCCGTCCGTGCGTGTATCTATCTACCCGATGTTCCGCGTACGACGAAGTTGTCATCGCTCAGCGCAGCGGCTTGATTAATACGGTCAGATGTGAATGTTTGATTGCCGCCGACGGACGCGGACGGTGGCTGGGCGCGGGCGATGATCGTCGTTGACAAGACAATCTTGTCCCATCCGCCAGTGGTCGGGTATGTACAGGCTATACCCTCATGGCCTGGATTTACGTCTTCGGTAATAGTTGAGATTGTGTCAGCTTTTTGACACCGAGCACGTCGTATTAGTGCATGTGCCAATTGGCTGTTTGACACCATTAGTTTCACAGCAATGGATTAGAGTAGACAGAGGTCAGATGCTATTGCTTATACTTGGGAGACCGCGTGAAGGTTATATTCTTCTCCCCACGTCTGGTATTCAGCAAAGCCTGTACCAAACCTTAAAGGTTTTTCAGTAAGCACGTTTGAATGTAATCCATTATCCATTAGCGGCGTATTGTTGACTAATTTCTTGAATACGTTTGTTTTTGAAGAAGAGTGTCGATCTTACGTAAACCGGCGTTCATCGTCGCAGGCAACTGCGGGTTTTCTTAAATTTTCTTAAATTGCAAAACCCACCCGTCGGAAATGCCGAACCCGCAACACCCATTGCTTTTATCTCTGTATCCCGAACCCTCTTTTCCCAGTTGCATAATCGCGGGATACATAAAACCTGTATCCAACATTGTTTCGATCGATGCCGCCGCATGCAAGACCAGAACATCGTCCACTATAGAACATCATCGGAAAAACGGCCAGAGACGACATACACCAGACACCTCAATGTCTTCCGGAATAGACGACGGTATCCTCCCGAGACGGCCATGATGTGGCCGCAAAGAACAATTGGTTCTAAACTGGATACGATCTATGTGTGAAGAATTATGGGCCGGGGGGTGACTTTGGGTGTCTCGGTGCTGCTGCTGGTGCAGAGCCGTTTGGCCTGGTAGGACTTCGTAACAGAAATCCGTAAGTACAAAAAGGAACCCGTGTGACTATCAGCGTTCGCAGATTTACCGTTCAAACGAGAGTAGCTCTTAAGATGTGTGTTCAACTGACCATCTTATTCCGCAATGCAAAAAATCTTTGTTAAAAACACAAAAAATCGCCAGGAACGTCTCATACGCCACTAAGACCGTCAACTTTAACAAAACTTACGGCCCACGGGTAAACCGTATGAGTTGAGACCCGTGAACTACTACTGGACTGGACTACTGTAAGACCCACATTTTAAATTTTTGTCTTGTCAACAACATGCAGTAGCGTTTTCAACCAATGCTACACTTTTATTTAAAAGAAAATCAACAAGGAAGATGCTCCACTTCATTTATTGCGCAAACTAATAACATTCGGTCTTTGTACACCGGGGATCCTTCCGTCACTGACACATGCGTGTACAGTGTAATGAGTAAGATAACGCTTTGTAAAGCGTAATGAGTAAGATAACGCTTTGTAAAGCGTAATGAGTAAGATAACGCTTTGTAAAGCGTAATGAGTAAGATAACGCGTTGTAAAGCGTAATGAGTAAGACAACGTGTTGTAAAGCGTAATGTGTAAGTAATGCGTTGTAAAGCGTAATGAGTAAGATAACGCGTTGTAAAGCGTAATGAGTAAGTAACGCGTTGTAAAGCGTAATGAGTAAGTAACGCGTTGTAAAGCGTAATGAGTAAGATAACGCGTTGTAAAGCGTAATGAGTAAGATAACGCGTTGTAAAGCGTAATGAGTAAGTAACGCGTTGTAAAGCGTAATGAGTAAGATAACGCGTTGTAAAACGTAATGAGTAAGATAACGCGTTGTAAAGCGTAATGAGTAAGTAACGCGTTGTAAAGCGTAATATGTAAGTAACGCGTTGTAAAGCGTAATGAGTAAGTAACGCGTTGTAAAGCGTAATGAGTAAGTAAAGCGTTGTAAAGCGTAATGAGTAAGTACGCGTTGTAAAGCTGGTTGCTATCAAAATCATCAAATAATTCGCGACGTCTTTCTGGACTGGAGCAGCCTCTCTCCTGGAAGCCAACGTCACTGAGAACGAAACGTGCATACTAGAGTGGTGATCAACCAGAAATAAGGCACCAGAAACACGACACCAAAAAATACACAAGAATCGTGTTTCAGACCATACAGCCGAACCTGCTTGATTTGACTTTCGTCGACGTCAGTGGATCGTCATCAACCTCGTAAGAACTACATATACGGACGATGCGAACATTTGGTGCACAAAAGGCACATCAATTATACATACAACAAGATGCGAATTCGGCCACGACCAGCAAACCGCTTACAACATCGTCGACCACCGCCGCATGCTCCAACCTTGAACGTCGTAGTCCGCTAATGTCCCCCTTTCCCTATTCGTAATTATTTTTCCAGGACGCCAAAAAATTCCCTGAAATAGGTTACCGTGTGAATATCACCTGCACGTTATTTGTCTACCGTCTACCAGAAAATAAAATAATGATCGATCCCCATCCCCAGATGGGATGTTCGCGAGAGGCTGATAAATGCCGTCATTGGGAGGGTGACAAACGACAGAGACGCGAACCGTTCACAGCAATAGACTAACGCCGATGGATCCACACAGCCGCGCAATCTACTTAGACGTCCATTCCCGGAATATGAACTATCTATCATCGCAGGCCCCGTGGAGCCACTGTCGAATGTCTTCATTGTGCTTTATTTTGACACACATCCTGACCCGATGAAGCAACTGTTCAATTTCTTCATTCTCGCTGTATGGACCTGGTTTGGCACACACAGTGGCACTTTTTATTAGTCTGCAGGGACTCAGCAAGACGGAGGCGTAGCCGTGCCTAGGCGACTGATTGCGGCTCGTCTGGGATGGGACCTGAAGGCAGACGGTGTGTGGACCGAATGTATAGGGGCCCGTTTCACTGCGATAACGCGTTCATAATGTGATTTCATCATCGGATATGCTTCATTGTTTTTATAACGTGTCCGTCGATTGCTGTCTCATGAGTATTACTAATGAAAAAATCCCACCATAATCTATTAGCAAAATAGTCGTCATAACATAGTTACGCAATTCAATTCCATGCTCAGTCCCTGTTGTCTGTTTCACGCAGCTGCTCAGCTGTATAAATGAGTAGCAATATACTGTGATGGAATTATAAGAACGAACAGCTTTCGTGCAGCAACTGCAGCGGACTGAATGCTTCCAAGGGAAATTGAAACGGTGTATTTGTTCTGATCCGCCAGGGACAAAGAGGAATTCGTTCCGGGCAACGAAATATATGTTGAAACGGTGCGGCACATATCAAACGTGTTGCCTCAATCTCAACAAATAACAAACCACATTTAAACTTCATTGGTGGCAATATAGGTCTACTAACACGAAAACTCCTACTTATTTTACTGTGCATTGCTACATCCACAGTAACATACCGATTTAATATTTAAAGTATAAATATTGTTGGAAATCGAGCTTCTTGTTATGGTGAAATATGCCGGTTTTAAAAGAAAACCAGGCACCTGCCGTGAGCCATTGAACACTGTAGGTCTGGCGGAAGGAATTACGCGGAATCCTGAATTAGGCCTATGCGAGCGGCCTTGACTTTGGCTTAACGGAAGCCGATTGCTATGGCCAGAGATGGAGAGATGGTCTAGAAAATCGATGTGATCCGATGAGATGAGATCGTGGAGTGCCTTTTGTGTACGCCACGAACGAACACTGAGGCGACCGTAGAGAGCGATTGGTGCCAGGAGAGGCGGCGGACGGAGTGCCTGGTCGTCGTCGTTGGTGGCAGTGCCAATCCCGGGCACTCTTTTGACGCGCTACGATCGTGTGAAAAAGGATGGCACAGAATTGTGGTCTACGTCCATAAAGCACCACGATACGGTTCGTTGCCACTTCCCATTAATATATTACATCACACGTGACGAGCCGCCCAACAATTACATCACGCAAAATTAGGCAATTTTAACTCCATTACGTGTTGTTATGCTAGGACTAAGCCACCTCTATGTTATGCAACGTTTGTGTTTCCCCCCACCCCACCTGAACCGCCCCACCCCACCAGAACCCCTCCCCACCCCACTTGATTGACAAAAGTCACACTGGCAACTTCTGCTTCTATTAATATTAATGCTTTTAAATCCATATATCGTCGTTTTCTTCATATTGTGTTATTAAAATAATAAAAAATGCCTGATTTTCTTTTATACACATGGATTAAGTAGCTCCCCAGAGGTGTCTTGTAGTAAATTGGGTGCTTAAAGGTGCTTAATCAATTCGATTTTTTTGCTAGTCTAATTTCAAATAAATTTTGCGAAAAACCAAAACTACCTATATTATCCATTGCAACACGCTAGCTCGTTTGTGCAACTTTTATAAAATCATCAGACAAACTATTAAATTAGTTAATGCTTGTTCAAGCATTAACTGAAGTGAAGATCGAAATGCTGAAAAATCACGAGTTTCTTTCTTAGTGAAATTTCGTAAATGTGTCATGTGATAGGAAAGAGAATGGAAGTCACGCCCTTGATCAGTATTGACCCACACAGTGTTTGTCATTTTGGATATCCACTATTTTTATCCTTTCCAGATCTAACGACTGAAGTCAATTCTTTCAATGATTTTTTTAAAAAATAGGCATTTTTTTATTAAATCGACTGCGTGTGTGTGTGTGTGCGTGCGTGCGTGCGTGCGTGCGTGCGTGCGTGTGTGTGTGTGTGTGTCCAGTGGATCAACAACCTCAAATACAAATGTCAACCTCTGCTTTATATCCATGCGAAAGAAGACCAGCGACACACAGATGGTATAATTCACAACGACAGAAGACATCGTCCGCTGACCCAAGCACAACCACATGCGTCGTCAATAGTAGTAGGTAAGTTTGAATGAATTTATACTGGAGGTGCTTGGCTGTTGACACGCCTCTGACGGATAATTTACGAACTAAGTCGCGTACTAAAAACGTCAATTATCGCCCAGCGCGTATTTCCGGTTGTGCACGCCACTGGTTTACTCACACCGTGTTTTAAAAGTGGAAAATTCCGGTCATTTCTCCGAATGAGCGAGGGCTGACATCTTAACAAGCGCGACCGATAAACGCATACGCAGTTTTGTGAAATCCGGGCAACCTAGACTACAAGTGAATTATAGCATTGCCATATCGTATTGGCAAGTATACGAATATGTGTCATTTTGCTAAATTAATTAAATAAAAACGGCCAGTGATAATTGTTTGCCTCATTGCTAAATGGTGAGATATAAGTCTCTGTAGGAGAATGGATTAAGAGAGTCTAGTATGTGTTACTGTGGAACGTGTTTCGGGTTAATTTCAGTTAAGGTGCTTCCAACATCTCCAACAACGGTATAGGTCGATTTTCATAAAGAGATAAGGGCCAAATTACATTCATAAATTGTGGTTCACTAAACGCATTTGGGCGATCAAGATGTTAGAATAGATAGATTTGTGGTAAGCTAAATCAGTTGAGGAAGCAGTTTTAACGTATATGCTGCGTGTGTGTGTGTGTGTGTGTGTGTGTGTGTGTGTGTGTGTGTGTGTGTGTGTGTGTGTGTGTGTGTGTGTGTGTGTGTGTGTGTGTGTGTGTGTGTGTGTGTGTGTGTGTGTGTGTGTGTGTGTGTGTGTGTGTGTGTGTGTGTGTGTGTGTGTGTGTGTGTGTGTGTGTGTGTGTGTGTGTGTGTGTGTGTGTGTGTGTGTGTGTGTGTGCCTTGGAAACATCATGCGAATATTCTAGCTACACAATATTTCCAGCAAAGAACTTCTGAAACTATAACTGCACACATTAACTTGGATGACTTTTTCACCACAAGAAGATGGAAACGGATCAACCACGTTTTATGAAAGGAAGATGACAACATAGCCAAGACAGCTTTCATGTGGACACCAGAAGGAAAACGAAAACGAGGACGACCAAAACCAACCTGGGGGGGAGAACTGGGGAGGGGGAATGAAGGGAATTGCATCTCAGCTGGGGCCAGGCTGCCAAACAATCTGCAGACCGACAGGAGTGGAGATGTCTTGTCTCTGCCTTCTGCGCCAGTAGGCACGAATTAAGAGGATGAGTAAGTAACGTATTGTAAGCGTAATGAGTAAGTAACGCATTGTAAAGCGTAATGAGTAAGATAACGTGTTGTAAAGCGTAATGTGTAAGTAATGCGTTGTAAAGCGTAATGAGTAAGATAACGCGTTGTAAAGCGTAATGAGTAAGTAAAGCGTTGTAAAGCGTAATGAGTAAGTAACGCGTTGTAAAGCGTAATGAGTAAGTAACGCGTTGTAAAGCTGGTTGCTATCAAAATCATCAAATAATTCGCGACGTCTTTCTGGACTGGAGCAGCCTCTCTCCTGGAAACCAATGTCACTGAGAACGAGACGTGCATACTAGAGTGGTGATCAACCAGAAATACATAAGAATCGTGTCTCAGACCATACAGCCGAACCTGCTTGATTTGACTTTCGTCGACGTCAGTGGATCGTCATCAACCTCATGAGAACTACATATACGGACGATGCGAACATTTGGTGCACAAAAGGCACATCAATTATACATACAACAAGATGCGAATTCGGCCACGACCAGCAAACCGCTTACAACATCGTCGACCACCGCCGCATGTTCGCCTTCAATGGAGGAATCTCCGATGTTCTCACAGCTTCCCTCAAACAATCCAGTGGATCAACAACCTCAAATACAAATGTCAACCTCTGCTTTATATCCATGCGAACGAAGACCAACGACACACAGATGGTATAATTCACAACGACAGAAGACATCGTCCGCTGACCCAAGCACAACCACATGCGTCGTCAATAGTAGTAGGTAGGTTTGAATGAATTTATACTGGAGGTGCTTGACGGTTGACGTGCCTCTGACGGATAGTTTACGAACTAAGTTGCGTACTAAAAGCTTCAATTATCGCCCAGAGCGGTTTTCCGGTTGTGCATGCGCAACGACCCACTTCCCAGATAGGGGTAGCCTATATGAACTATAATGTGCTAAAGACCTCTAGCGACCAAACATTAAATAAGATAGGTAGTAAAAAGTGTCTCACGTCATTGGAGCCGCCTGGGTCCAATTCCAATTCCGGTCACGTGACTTCTGGGGTGGCGTCTTCTAGGGTATAACAAGAGTTAACAAGATTTGCCATCCAAGCCAAAGGCCCAGATGGCAAGTGGACAAGGAAGCCATTGGGTTATCGAGAGTCCAGTAACGTACTAACTAATTTGTGTACCGAAACGTGCCTCTATCGACAAAAAAATTACTAAAACGTGTACGTGCGGAGAAGCGCCTTTGGCGGATACGATCAAGTCCCACCCGCTGACGGATACTTCTGATCGCACCTCCAACATGCAGCATAGATGCATTCATTTCAACCTACCTAATGTTGTCGTCATTGTCATTCAGAGTACGACCGCACGGGGCCTGCAGGATGTCACTTGCCGTGCTCAGAGTAATAAATAAGTCAGTAACTGTCCCAAATCACACAGAAAACGGGTACTTCGATCACAAAAAAAAACTGGCATATGGATCACTGAGAAAAATGGCACTTCGATCCCGAGAAAACTGGGTAAATCGATTACGGAGAAAACTGGCACATCGATCACGGAGAAAGATCATGTCGTACCACAAACAGTTTCTCGCGATTACAGACTATGTTGTTGTTATACTTATTAAACTTATACTATTAAAGCGAAACAACAATCACGGCTTGGGGGCTATGCACCTAAAATATATAATAAAAACTAACTACGTGGAACTAATGTCAAGAATATCACGCCACTGGTTTACTCACACCGTGTTTTAAAAGTGGAAAATTTCGGTCATTTCTCCGAATGAGCGAGGGCTGACATCTTAACAAGCGCGACCGATAAACGCATACGCAGTTTTGTGAAATCCGGGCAACCTAGACTACAAGTGAAGTATAGCATTGCCATATCGTATTGGCAAGTATACGAATATGTGTATACAAGATTAATATATTTTCATTTGGCGAGCAAATATTGTCAGAATACTACACTCGTGCCATTGGGTTACCTAGCAGTATGGCGCGGCCCATGATATTAAGATGTGCGTTCAATTGTTTTCCTATAGTACACTACTGGCGTGATATTCTTAATTGTAGTTATAAATGGTTATGTTTGAGTAATTCTTATAGGTACGTGCACATGTCGAAAACCACGACTTTCGTTTCGCTTTAAAACATGCACTATAGTTGTTGACGTTGCGTTCTACTCTTGTGTATCGTCGTTAGTAAAAACACTTCTTCAAGTAATATAGTCATTTTGCTAAATTAAATAAAAACGGCCAGTGATAATGGTTTGCCTCATTGCTAAATGTTGAGATATAAATCTCTGTAGGAGAATAGATTAAGAAAGTCTAGTATGTGTTACTGTTGAACGTGTTTCGGGTTAATTTCAGTTACGGTTCTTCCAACATCTCCTGGGTACAATATATGACAAATATAGATGTATACACGAAAACACCAAATATCTTAGAGACAATCAGATGGAGACGTGTATAATTCGCAGGTGACTGCTGCAGAAGTAGAGAAGAGGTGAGACAACTGCTTACGTGGCATGAACCTAAATTATTCAAATCTATACCTGCGTCTCAATTCAGGATAAGTTTCTTTCATTTTTGTTAAACGTGCATGTGCAAGAAATTGAGAAGTATCGCGAACAACCTTCACGGGGCATCCTCTGGACAAGCACAGATGGCTATACAATGAGGGTGCCTGCGTAAAATGAAAAGTACAAATTCACACGTGTTTAAATCTCACAGCTGATGCAATCCCACACCCGACACAACATCACCGGGTGTTCACCCCACGTTCTACTCACCCGGCTTCGCTTGCGCCCGTATACTGATGCAGAGGTCGTTGTCGGGCGGAAACTTGTCGCATCGCAGCATCTCTGGCCACGGGTAGCCGTACTTGAGCATGCGACTCTCGCAGCCGGCCCTCACGGCCTCACACAGGGTCTGACACGGCGGGATGGGACGGTCGAGGCAGATAGGCGAGAAGAGCGAGCATAGGAACAGCTTCGTGTCCGGGTGGCACTGGATGTTGGTCAGAGGCACCCACGACTTAGCCTGCTGACTGACCTGCCGATAGAGAAAAAGTAAAGGTATGTTCTTATATAACGCGGTATCCAGTCCGTGTGAATGTTCAGGGCGCTTTACACTTCATCCCCAGGCAGACCTGTTCATTCCAACGCCATCTCGACTTCTCTTGGAAGCATTCAGCCACGCTGCGATTACTTCGCGAAAACTATTCGTTCACATGTCTCACATTCACTCTCATTTAAGGGTCCATCGATTGAGAGTCCGAAGTTCTAACAAAGTACTCTTGAGATCCCCACAAGAAGGACCGGTGTAGTTCACCACAATATCGCTCGAAAACAATACGGTAGTTTTTCCAACGTACGTCCAAAACACTATAGTGGCCAAGTTAACGTTGTTAGCTGCACGGTTTGCCATTTATCATAACGACTGGTGATAATAGTCATAATTATGTTAGGATTATATTTATATAATATTTAATTAAACATTTCTTAGTCTACAGGTACACATTATTGCTATTTAGTTAATAGTATGATAATGCATATCTCTACATGCGCAGTGTTGCGGCAGTAATATATTAATCACAATCAATAATATATTGAGTATCAATAGTAGTAGGCTTGAAGCAATATCAAAGAAATGTTCTTCGTGGAAGTGACATCCACAGTATTGTTAACGTCCAAATGTGTTTAATGAGCCACATTGTTTTTATAGAATTTTACCGTTATCTGTATAATTTGAATGTGTCGACTCGAATATCATGTTTACATTGCGTGCTGAACGGTATAGGTCGATATTCATAAAGAGATAAGGGCCAAATTATATTCATAAATTGCGGTTCACTAAACGCATTTGGGCGATCAAGATGTTAGAATAGATAGTGTTTATTATAATATGATGTTAGAATAGATATGGTGTTTATTATAACATGATGTTAGAATAGATAGTGTTTATTATAATATGACGTTAGAATATATAGTGTTTATTATAACATGATGTTAGAATAGATAGTGTTTACTATAATATGATGTTAAAATAGATAGTGTTTATTATAACACGTTGTTAGAATACATAGTGTATATTATAAAATGATGTTGACAAAAACAATCAGCCAACGTACCGTTGAAGTGCTGCTAATTTTGAAGCAAGATGATGTGCTATGTTGTAGTCACATGGGTAGCTGTAACCATGTAACATTTAGGCATCGGATATCAAGAAAGATAAACGCTTCCCAGATAAGTTGAAATGGCATTTGAACAGGTCTGCCAGGGGGTGAAGTGTAAAGCGCTTTGAGCGGTCCTACGGACTGGATACCGCGCTATATAAGAACCTACCTTTACCTATACCTTTGCGATCCTTATAAAAGTACACGTTCTGTCCGTAGGCCAGATTGTGTACGTCCGATATCATTTACGAGGTACGTGTCAAAAACACATTACTTACGTTTACCAGTCATTCCGCTATAGTAAATTAAAATTCCTTCCCGACAATACACGGACGACGGTCTATGTCCGACACATTATCTGAACCGTACATCCGCTTCTGTTGCTATGGATACGTTTAGGATAAATCGATGTTACGCTCTAGAACAAAGAACTATACCTCGCTACAAATGCATTCCTTCTCCGCGAGACGAGAACGGAGATAGCCGCCTTACACTTGCAATGCGGACGGGTGCTCGGCCAGATTCGTTTTTTATATGCATCACAAATGGTTACGCCTTAGATGTGACATGCAGACACTTCGGAACACGCGTGCGTCGATGCACGCACACGTGTGTGCAACATTCAAATGCATTGATTCTTAGTATCTGGCGCCCGTTCAGGTCGCGGTTTGTTTTGCCATACTGCAATGTTAAACACAACTAACTGTATCAAGTTGCCGTGCCAGCCAGCCGTGCAATACATTTGACATAATATGTGCCTAGTCGACATTCCCCGCTTTTATTCAAATTTAGTAATGTTTCAAGTTTGCGGAGTTTAACAATCTTATTTAAAGGCAGTTTGTCGTCACAACCATGCTTTATTATTATTATCATCTTATCGTTATTATTACGGGAACATTCATAACACACGTTGTAGAAATCGCATGGGTTTTGTTAAAGCTGCATGTATTACCCATAAAGTTCCGGAAACAATTACTCCCTCAGTAATTATTTTGATGTGCTTTCTGTTGTATATGCCTTTTTAGGAGCGCGAATCCAAAATTTAAGTTAAAAAAAATTATTCGGAAAAAGAAAACATATGTAAAAACATGCACCGAAAGATTGGGTTTGTTTATTTACGGACTTGTACCTATATATACGAAAAATACGTCTCTGTCGAAGCAATAAGGCGATGTTTTAGGTATTCACAGTTTAATTCCTATGTTTGACTAATGTGTTGCCATAATAAAGAAATAAGGGGCGATCTCAAACACACACAAAATGTAAACTTATAAAGTATAACTCATACAAAAATCGTTACAGTTGTGCTTTACACCTAAAAGTACAACGTCTTATCGCGTTCATCGTATCATCTTATATAGAGAATAGTTAGAGTTATATAGTATAACTTATGTATATAAATGTTAACATATTGACCGCCCAAATATGTTTAAGTTAACCAAAACGTGGGGTCGGGCGTTCACATGATCACGTGACATATTATTAACACCCCTAAAATTATGCTATACGCGCGCAATAAAAATTCTACGCATGATAGACTATATCGGGACGGAAACAATCAAATTAAACATATAAAGGTTAAATTATATCAACAAAATAAGTGGTTCGTTAAAACACATTATAGATACAGTTTATATGTATACTAAACAACACGATTTTGCGATAAAAACAATCAGATTCTGTAGCTTTAAGAAACAGTCACATATAATTATATTGCACACCGATGTTTCGGTAGATTGTATCGGGATTAATTCAAGCGTGATGACAAATGCATATGCATCTAAATGCGCATGCAAATGCAGGAGTGAAATGTTCGGTACATTTGGATTTGAATGCGTACCCCCAACATTTGCACTTGTATACGACCCCTAAACATTACACTTTTTATTTGCTTTGTCCAATCGAATGCATTTCAAATACAGACGTAATTGTTTGAACGGTTGTTATTGTTAGATTCTGCATATGTATTTCGTTGTGTTACTGCACAACTTATGTTACTATTATATTACTGTGGTAAAACAAATAATGTGTTACTGTAAATGTTGTTGTGTTACTGCACTGCTTATGTTAGTATCATGTTACTGTGTTACTGTAATAAAACAAATAATGTGTTACTGTAAATGTTGTTGTGTTACTGCACTGGTTATGTTAGTATCATGTAACTTTGTTACTGTAATAAAACTATAACTATAAATCTAAACAAAAAATAATGTGTTTCTGTCAATGTTGTTGTTGTTGTTCCAAATATAACACACATTTAATATAAAACAAAACATTTGAAATTGATTCAAATGCATGTACACATTTATACATAACCAACAATTTGCATTTGCATTTGAATGTGATCCTGGAGAGTAGCATGCGCATTTGATTAAATTGAAACATTTGCATTCAAATGTGTTTAATTTGCGACCAATGTGGCTGTAAGGTGACGCGTGGCAATGCGTCATGTGTCACATTCCTGCATTACCCCCGGCTCCTGGCGTCGCCTGTGATCTGTCTAGTTGACACATTTCAAAAGCGGTATCTTTTACATTACTGAAATGTGAAAAAAACATCCACGCTCGATGCAACAGTTTGTGAATCGTTTGGTGCGGTCTGTCGTGACCTTTTCGTGGTACCAGGCCCGGATTTAGGATAATGCCGCTTTTTACGTTAGTCGTTGTGGATTTCTTAGGAGCGCCCCTTAACTGCATTTTCTGACCTTTGTGCGCGCGTTAAACACGACGCAGTAGAACATTCCGAGATAGTTTTATTGTTTAAACTGGGATTTCTTCCAGCGCATTCCGAGTCGGCTAGCAATCCACTTATCGCGGGCACAAATTAATTGAAACCAAATACAATATCTACATTCGTGTCTGGCAATGGCGGAGTCAGTGACGTACAACAGTAGCGGTGATTGTTACAGACCATAATAACGGCGATGGATAAAGACAACAATAGGATTTTGTACGGTGATTATGTGCACATTCGTTAGTAGTACATTATTATTGATGCGTTATTTTACAGAGGCTGACAATAGATGAATGGTACATGGAGTATTAGGTACAATGCCCCTCATTTAGAGTTCCGTCGCTGTACTGGTGAAAACTTAAGAGTGGGTCAGGTTTGGGGCAGTTTCTGGAAAACCGCATATTGAAAATTTCACGAAAGAGGACACAAATATGCACTGGACACGTGGAATGTACACGGTCAAGAAGAAATATTGGCAAAGTAAAACATTCAAATTAGCCTGCCTTTACTCAATCATGTTGATAAAATCTATCAGACAACCTCCCTGATTTTGCGTACCTAAACTAAACATTTGCCGGAAAGAATACGTGGTCGAACAAGCTTCAAAGAAAATGATGCTGAAAAGATCCATAGCGAGGAGTTGATTAAGGAAGCGGTCGACCACAGAAAGTAGATTAGTGTGGTATAATCATGCCCACGTTGTGGTCTGCCTACCTCGCGGATTGTGTCGTGATCGAGCAGGTTCGGCAGTCGCATCTGACTGTAGCCGATGTCGCGACACAGCGTTAGGTTAGCCGGGATATCGATGCACTTGGGGTTGTTCATGCGGCCCGTCAAGCCCGCCCAGTCCGAGCGCCAGTCCGCCATGTAGTCCCTATCGTAGCCGCGGAAGTCGGCCGTCGCCGAGTCTACCATCACGGCATCGCCATCGTCGTCGTCGGAGGCCCGGGTCGCGGGCAGGGACGACAGCAGTATGCACAGCCCAATGGTCAGCAGCCGAAGGACCATCGTGAGTGTCGGCGTTGTCTGGGTGGTTCCCGGGCCGTGGCTGGCCAGTCGTGAGCGGCACACGCGTCCACGGAGGACGGCCTCTCTACTGTCCTTACCGCGATCCAGTCAGCGTAGAAGCAGAGAAACGCCAGACGCTAAAACAACACTATCCGCAAGACAAACAAACTATCCCGCGAACACCGACGGCAAAGTCGGGCGGGTCAGACCCGTTGGAAGTCCAGAAATCCCCCTCGCGGTCCGATGATGATTGGAATCGACAGCGACGACGACAACGCAATTAGTCGGGCGAAGACGACGCGGCAGCAGCAACGGCAGACAGCGAGCTCGCGAGTTCGTCGGTCCTCTTCGATTGAGCGCGCGCGCCAGCCAACCAGCCAGCCAGCCGCACTATTCTTGGCCGCCTCCCAGCGCGGGCCCGCCCGCGGAGCGCCACCGCTGCGGCCGCCGAAGCCGTACACTTCACGGGCGAGTCGAATGACGACGCGTGTCAATCACGCAGCGGGGTTCTGTCAACGTGATTAGCGTCATTAGGCGATTACACGGCTCGTCGGCGACCCTCCTACGACGGAGAACACACGACAGATCAGTGTTCGCTTTGCCCCCGGCACCACGCTAACTGTTTTCAGTGATGCGGAAAAAAAACAGTGCATCGTTGTCAGAAAGTGGCAGGTGTTTATATATCTCGTGTTGCTCACCTGCGGGATTTTTTTCGTACAATTGTATTAATTTATTGTCTGTCATGCTGTTCATCAAATTAACTAAACATTGCCTAATTAACCTTGTTTATATCCGCGAGCCATTTTACTTCGTTGCCACGTTCCGTATAGTCATCCAGTTCTAAAAGTGTCAATCTAAATGTCGTAGTCCTTAAAACACCCATTTCGCATTAAAAAAATATGTTTTCGTTTATTAAATTATACGTTACGGGGATGGTTACGCATACTATCCTAAACCAGCAACGGTCCTTTATTGCGTCATTATCACGACCGCTTAACAAGTGATCTGGGTAGGCCTGCTGAAACGTTACGAAATTAACATAGTTATCAGACTTGTTGACTCAAGTCACAGATGCGAGTCCGACTCGAGTGGCACATTTTGATTTGACTCGAAACTTGATTTGGACTTGGAGGTCATTGACTTCAGATGTGACTTGCAGGTCATTGATTTGTGACTTGACTTGCCAATTTGCGACTTGCCAACACGTCTGATAGTTATACACAAAAGCTGTAAAGAAATCGACCATATACGAATGCCGTCAGTGTTCAAAAAGTACTTATCCGATAGTTTGCTCCATTTGCTGAACCTGACACGCAGTGTGTGGTGGTAACGCCTTACTTAAAATGTTCTACAAACAGTGAATATATGTAAAATGTAATAGAGGTAGGGGACTATCGAAAGGAATATATGTTCTTCGTCATATAGTTCCCTTTATAAATGGGTGAGGCATATTACTGCACAGCCTAAGTGGCAAATTTTAATATCCTCTTTTCATTCTTCGCCCTTACCACACCCCTATTGACGC
This sequence comes from Lamellibrachia satsuma, assembly GCA_033239005.1. Classification (NCBI taxonomy): domain Eukaryota; kingdom Metazoa; phylum Annelida; class Polychaeta; order Sabellida; family Siboglinidae; genus Lamellibrachia; species Lamellibrachia satsuma. The sequence continues at coordinate 8,190,093 of BSQZ01000009.1, forward strand.
ATTCGTCCCATCTTATCTGTGGTTTGCTCCCTCTTCTGCGGCCTCGCTGTTTTTTAAGTCTCGGTGGAAGGTCGTTCCGGACTATGTGCCTGCTGTGACGTCACATTTCCTGCGCAATGTCTCGAGACAGACGAAGCGGCCGCCGCGACTGAAAGCGCGCCATGTATGTGTGCGGTCGATTGGTTGAACTCTGCGTGACTGCTTTTGTTGCGGAAGCTGGCGGTCTCGCCGAGTGCAACTGCAGCAACAACACTGTCTCGAGAGGTTCGTTTCACGAAGTTAATGAGCTTTTTAAGGTTATCTCTTCATCAAGAGTGAGCCCGTCGCTGAGTTTTTATAATTGTTTTTATATGCTTCATCCATTGTCTGCGTTAATGACTGGAAAATTCGTCCACAATAACCATGACATGGGTACAATTTTCGCTATAAAATGTATATAACTATATAAAACATTTGTCCGCGTCACCGAAACCAATTTTCAGTGAAACCGCGTGATTGTTTTATGATGAAACGAGGTTTATAATGAAAATCACGTATTGCAAACTCTCGGGAACATCAGCGAAACGTGCCCCTGGTTTTCTATGCGGTGTGAGAAGAATGCCGTGGCGCTGCACAATCACGGAATGTCTCCTCTAATGTTCTCGTCACTTAATCAAACTGACGCGATACGGCGTGTCACACAGATCGCGACAACGCCTGGACAATTAGCCTGACAGGCGGCGATAGGGGAACAGAAGAAGAATGTAAATAGGCTGAATACGTGACAGCGAATAAAAAGGACTGGCAATAGACGGAGACGAATGCACAAGTATGTAAGAAAAAGAGAATAAAAAGGCAAAGATTGCGAAACAATGAAAAAGAACAAAGGGTCTTTGTATTTGAAAACCCGGACAATTTTGGAATAGGAATTTGAGAGCGAAAGCACCAGTAAATATAAAAAAAGTAAAGAAATGGTGGAATAAGAAAGGAAAACAATAAAATAGAATGAAAAAGATAGAAAGGAGAACATAACAAGGAGATGCAGAGATAAAAGCAAGAAACACGCAAAATAATCTTTTTAAACCTGGGTGGGGAAAACACTGTGATTGCGAAAGATGAATATAAATCCTGTATCGTTAATGTCCACATAATCAGCAGCACACGTACATGCGTAGTTCTGCCAACGTATTATCCGATTCATCAATAAACAGCTCGTGATTAAAGTGTGTACAACAATGTTCACTGGTTAACTGTTACGGAATTAGATAAAATAATGCAAAGCTCTAGAAATTCCACCAGTAACCAAATTATCAGAGATCGATATTTTAGAAAAGCGCTGGACGTTCAAGAACTGGAAAGCTGTATTACAGGACATATAGATAACTCGATCCAATAATTGGAATATGACAAAGAATGTAGCTATTTGTGTATTGTGATCGTATGCCTAATCGCTGGAAGGGATCTGACAACCTTTGAAAGAATAGTACGAGTCTACGGCATTGAAATGAAATAGGCATACGTTCTGTGGACAGCAAGACATGGTTAACAACAGAACGGCGCAAAGAACAAACATACTTATGAACGGAGAACGCCTCGAAGAATTAGCATCTTTCAAGTTCCTCGGTTCGACCATCTCGGCTGAGAGTAATGGTCGAGATTCGGGAAATATGAGATAATAACAGCATCAACACGACAGCGAAGATACGATTTCTAGGAAGCCTGGTTATATCAGTGCTGTCTTAGGGGCAAATACAAACAGCCGCGTTTGAGATTCAATTCTTCAGACATGTAGGTCCACGGGCAGTTTCTAGCATAACCACATTTATTGTACTTAATTTGTACTCCGGTGGAGTGAAGTCACAGTTTAGTCTTTGAAAAACTCTGTTTAATCACTATAAACAAATGATCATATTAAATATTATGAAAGATTTTGATGTTTTACAAACTTTTAATATTGTTCAAACGTGTTGTGAGTCAAAACCGACAGTTGCTTGTAAAGCACTGATACATAAACACGTATTTCACGAAATCGTTTGCCAGAAATCATATATTTAATCAAAGCTCCTCCATAACGACTATCTCAGTATCCCTGCCTCAGGAACTATAATGGTGGTCTGAACCCCCCCCCCGTGTTGGACCGGCCGTGATCTGTATCCATCTATCATAGCACGGGGTATTGCCGAAGGGGTAGTTTCGAATGACGCTGACAACAAACACCCTGCCTTGAAGGCACAGACGTACTTAAGTCGTCATCTCCATCTGGCCACAGGCGTGTCACACGACCGAGACCTTCTTATCGGGAGATGGTGTCACAGCGTGTCAGGGCGCCTCAGGCCTCGTCTTAGGCAAGACGCACCACAGCAGTCGTCAAAAAGGAGGTTATGAGTTAAGACCATGCAGCTTAATCTCTACCAGCACACACATATCTACCCATAGTCACTGTCACGGAGCAGACAGAGGCCTGTGCCAGAAAATGGCAATACCTCGTGTGAAGGACACGTAAAGAAGTAAGAAGAGAGATAATTGTGGAACCATCGATATCGTATCTAATGTGATGATCGCCGATCTGTAGACTGTAAACTGGTACTGCTTTGGCGGGGTTCCAGTATATAGACTGCAGTGTTAGTCGAACATTGAAATACTTCGACAGTTTAAGTAAATGCCACCTAATACAAACTCTTCTGAAGAAGACGACGACGAAGGCACGTACCCGTCTGTTGTACCGACGACGACGAAGGCACGTACCCGTCTGTTGTACCGACGACGACGAAGGCACGTACCCGTCTGTTGTACCGACTGCGAAATAAACTCATGTTTAAAAATGATCTGCAACCCAAAAGAGTAATTTGTTGCCATACAAACTTTTTTTGGAAAATGTGTACGCCTACGCTAATTTAATGCATCACACACTAGAATCGACTCTGCTGATGACATATACGATTCGCATCTTACTATAACATACATTATATTAAGATGCTATTGCCTGGTAATGTTATTATATAATTGTCTGTGTTCATATCGAACGTTTTTTATTATCGCATAGTTTGTCGCTGGTGGTTCCGCCGGCACGCGTTTCCAGAAATTTAGTAATTGCATAGACTTAACCCAACTGTATATTGTTGTATGACAATAGTTTTTCACAACGACATTACTCGAATGCTCTAGACCAACAATAATATCTTGTATGCCAGCAGACACCGTCAACAGAATCTCCTTCACACAGAGCATAGGACACAAACCCGACGAAAGTCGTATATGTGTTTACGTGTCGTTGCCAGGCCTCGTGTACTGTTGACAATTCTGCGACAGTGTTGTTGGTTACACCCAACAATTTGGCACAATCCGTGTCACACCAGGGGCCACGCGAACGAGCGCAAATGTAGTTGTCACACCAGATCGGATTAACTGCCGTCAGTGTCAACAGTGTCATCAGCCCTGCCTGTCGTTGGATGACTGCTTTTTACATCGTCGTTCCCCGGGGACAACATCTCAGTGCAAACGCCCTATAGCTCAGACCACAGTTTAGTACAAACAGTGTTAGTCTCAGACCACAGCTTAGTACAAACGCCCTGTGGCTCAGAGTCCTCAGACCACAGTTGACTACAAACAGTGTTGGGCTCAGACCACAGTTTAGTACAAATATAGTTGGGCTTAGACCACAGTTTAGTACAAACAGTGTTGGGCTTAGACCACACTTTAGTACAAACACTGCTCGACTCAGACCACAGCTAGTACAAACAGTGTTGGGCTTAGACCACATTTTAGAGCTAACAGTATTGGGTTCTGACCACACCTTAATGCAAACACCCTATGGCTCAGACCACATTTTAGTACAAACAGTGATGTGCTCAGACCGCAGCTTATTACAAACAGTTTAGTACAAACTCTGTATAGCCCAGACCACATTGTAAGTACACACATAGTAGGGGTCAGACTACAGTTTACTACACAGAGTGTTCGGCCTAGACCACAGCTTAGCACAAACAGTGTTTCACTTAGACCACAGTTTAATACACACAGTGTTGGGCCTAGACCATAGCTTAGTACAAACAATGTTGGGCTCTGACCACAGAGCAAACAGTGTTGGGCTTAGAACATAGTTTAGTACAAACGGTGATGGGCTCAGACCACAGTTGAGCTAAAACAGAGTAGGGCTCAGACCACAGTTTAGTTAAAACAACGTTGGGTTCAGACCATAACTTAATACACACAGTTTAGTAAAAAAAAATTATAGCCCAGACCACATTGTAAGTACAAACATAATAGTGTTCAGACTACAGTTTAGCTTAAAAGTGTGGGGCTCAGACCATAGTTTAGTACAAACAGTGTCGGGCTCAGACCACAGTTTATTTAAAACAGTGTTGGGTTCAGACCATAACTTAATAGAAACAGTTTAGCACACATTTTTTTATAGCCCAGCCCACATTGTAAGCACAAACATAGTAGGGCTCAGACTACAGTTTAGCTAAACAGTGTGGGGCTCAGACCATAGTTTAGTACAAACATGTCGGGCTCAGACCACAATTTAGGTAAAGCAGAGTAGGGCTGGGACTACAGTTTAGCTAAAACTGTGCTGGGTTCAAACCACAGCTTAGCATAAACAGTGCTGGGTTCAAGCCATAGCTTAGCATAAACAGTGTTGGGTGCAGACCACAGCTGATTTCAAGCAGAGTACGGCCATAACGTAGTTCTAACAGGGTTCAGACCACAGTTTGGTGCAAACATCGTAGTGCTCAATCATCGATGTAGTGTGATAAGCGTGTGTAGGCAGTTATGGCGATTTGAGCGCACACCTTTCCTTCTCCTTCATCCTTTGACCGGGACGGTCATACGGATGTAGTTTCCACAGAGCCTTCGCCAGCTTTATCTGTCTGTCTGTCTGTCATGTCAGGATAGGTAGACTATGCTTGGCCATTCTTGTACGTTGTCCAGCCGGTCTGACCTCTGACTGTCCCGTCTTCGCTTACCCTCCACGCAGGGTGTTTTTGAGATGGTGTCGTGTCGGGCGGTGTTGGCGAAATCAGGAGAGCTTTCGTCGTTTCACCGTTGACAACATGCCTCTTGCTTTCCAACTAGGAGTCCACTAGCTGTCTCACACCAACCCACAACCAGTTTGGCGCAAAAAGCGAATTGCCCGGAACGCCAGGCTAATTAATTGAATAGGCTAATTGTATGAAACCGTGTGATATTATGCTGTTACTGTAGCACCGGTGTTTTGAATGTGTTTGATCACAAACTTGTGGTCTGCGTCCGTAATAGCGAGCTCGTGGCAAACCCGGCTTCTATAAATGAAATAGCCTTTTGGTCATATTTATCTCTGTCTCCAGGTTGATGTGGAAAACATGTAGGGGAAAGGTGCATAATACGGGCCCCTAATGTATGACAGGCCCCTGAGATTGTGTCAAACACGGTACTGTTAGAGGGAAACTAATTAGTACAGTTTCAAAGGACCCACAAGAGGGCACCACATGACTGCGAAGTGAAAAGACAAGGTTCATAAAAAGATACGGTGAGCGAGAAAAACACGTTAAAATAATACTGTTGTGTTACAGTGCTGACATTTGCGTAAAGTTAGCATATGTATGAAGCGTGCTGTATGTAAACAGACGCTCGTTTGTATTACAATTACCAATGTGTATAACATTCGTTCTTCGTGTGCAAAAAATTTTCAAAAAGGCAACTATCATGAGAATGTTACTATTCGCCTAAGCTGTTAGGCTACAATTGTTTGCTTTCAATGACGTTGCTGGTAAATACCTAGCGCTGAGTGTGTTTCTTTGCAGATACATCAGTATGGTATACAAAAGAAAGTCGAACAGGCAAACGTGGTGCGAAATTAACATGACGAAGGCGATTGAAGCTGTGTAAAAAAAAGAAATGGGATTGAAACGTGCCAGTAAACAAGGTGCCGAGGACGACCCTACGGCGTCGATGCAGACTGAGAGGAGTTGCTAATAAAGCGGCAAAGAAAGGGCTGGATGGGTTGAAATGAGTTTTTAACGAAGCCATGGAAAATGAAATACTGTAGCACGTCAAGTTTATGGAGGGAATGTTGTTCGGCTTCACGAGGACACAACTAAGACGTCTCGCTTTCGAATATGCTGAAGTAAATGTTATTCAAAACACATTTAACGTTGAGAAGAAGGAAGTTGGCGTGCATTGGTTAAATGACTTCATAGCACGACACAAGGACGAACTCTCACTGAGAACTCCTGAAGCGACGTCGGCACCACGCGCGCGAGGCTTTAACGCTGTCAGTGTGGGCAAGTTGTTCACTCTTCTAGAACAGCTACAAACCTTGCACAGCTTTTCCCCTGACAGGATCTACGACCGGCTGGATGCAGTCTGATATTATTGTTAGATGGTGTCAGCATTTCATCACTCACGCCAACCCTACAGCTATATGAAGCCTGTCCTGCTCATCCTTGACGGACACAAGACACACACAAGCAACTTACCTTTCATCGAGTTGGCAAACAAAAGCCACGTGGTTGTGTTATGCCTGCCCCCACATTGCAGCCATCGTCTTCAGCCGCTTGATGTGACGTTCATGAAGCCATTGATGACCTTTTACACCCAAGAAGTGGAGAACTGGTTGCGCATTCAACCTGGTCGCATATACGACGTACCAAACAGCCGAACTCTTCCGTGTGGGGGGGGGGTGTATGTGCGAGCTGCAACGATGGTCACTGCAGTGAATGGCTTCGCGGAGACCGGCATATGGCCAATTAACCGACATGTCTTTAGCAAACATGATTTTGCTGCCGCAGCACCAATGGACATCGTGTTGCCACCTTCGGGACAGATCAACAATGCAGTTGCAGATATAACAGATACCATAAACACCTCCAGTCCACACGGGTAGGTAGAAACTGCAACAACCAGCCAAGCGGTTGCAACACCAGCCATCACGTGTCTCCTTTACCGAAGGTCAAGTTGATTGCTGCCAGAAAATCATCCAACCGGGGGAAAACGTGCATCATAACGAGCAGCCCTTACAAAAAGGAATTGGAAGATAAACAAGCTGCGGCGGCACGGAAGACACACAATACAGTGAGGCCTTCGGACAGGGCAGTTGCAAGCATTAGTGGCACCCACAAGCTTGCGAAGAAGCGACTCGTGGAGCCGAAGAGCCCCAGCAACGGTGCCAAGGATGTTCCTTGCCTCTATTGTAGGGAAATGTTTGCGAACAGCCGAGGAGGCGAAATGTGGATACAGTGTTCCACATGCAAGGCTTGGGCTCATGAAGCAAGCTCCGGGCACGAAAATGGAGAGTTTGTGTGCGAAATGTGTGACGAATAGGCCATTGCTGCAAGGGGCCCGTCTTGGGAACACTTTTTTAATTCTGCCTTTTAAACGGTATGGCAGCTTTTTTTAATATATCTTTTCTTTTAATTCATATACACACTGTTGTTGTTCGTCATGATTTTGGTAATGTACGCTGCTAAGAATTGGTAACATGCATTTTGTCATACTGCGATGGTTTGTCATATTTTTGGAGGGGTTTCCTTAAGTGGTCCGTATTAGGCACCTTTCCCCTATGCGAGTGGTGCTTACGCTGTGGTGGCTTGCTGGTGAAAACAAGAACGAACGTTGTTGTCCTTGGTAGGCAGCGGTTTGTCTGTTTGACAACAGCTACGATCAGCAGAAGTCAATATAACGCACTAGTCTGGAGAATGTATTAGAGTAGGCGTCGGCAACCTGCTGTCCGCGGGCCAACTGCGGCCCGCAGAGCTATTTCATGCGGCCCGCGGACTGATAGCGAGATTACGCATGACGCGGCCCGCGCCCGCAATAATGATATATAAAATAAAAAATAGTACGTCTTGTCTAGACTAAATTCTAGACGAGACGTCTAGGCGAAACATATCACATAATGCAACTCGATAATACCATTTCCACGTGATGAACATATCAGACATTTCTCACTTCCTTTAAACTTTAATTAATTCACTTTTGCCAACATGCAGACATGAATGTTCTATCTTTTTTGTGTTTGAGTGATAATGTGTTGTTTTGAATAACACTCGTCATCACTCGTTAAATCACTGGCAGTTCCAGCACATTCCGTCCGAGAGGAATGTGCAATATTAACAATTCCTGCACTAAACCGAAGTGCCCTGCTAGGTTGGGTTGCCATGCTGTGTCACGCGTACGAGCTGAGACATGAGACTAGGTTGGGTTGTCATGCTGTGCCACGTGTACGAGCTAAGATGTGAGACTAGGTTGGGTTGCCATGCTGTGCCACGTGTACCAGCTGAGATGTGAGACTAGGTTGGGTTGCCATGCTGTGCCACGTGTACCAGCTGAGATGTGAGACTAGGTTGGGCTGCCATGTTGTGCCACGTATACCAGCTGAGATGTGAGACTAGGTTGGGTTGCCATGCTGTGCCACGTGTACCAGCTGAGATGTGAGACTAGGTTGCGCTGCCATGCTGTGCCACGTGTACCAGCTGAGATGTGAGACTAGGTTGGGCTGCTATATTGTGCCACGTGTACGAGCTGAGATGTGAGACTAGGTTGGGTTGCCATGCTGTGCCACGTGTACCAGCTGAGATGTGAGACTAGGTTGGGCTGCCATGCTGTGCCACGTGTACCAGCTGAGATGTGAGACTAGGTTGGGCTGCCATGTTGTGCCACGTGTACGAGCTGAGATGTGAGACTAGGTTGGGCTGCCATGCTGTGTCACGTGTACGAGCTGAGATGTGAGACTAGGTTGGGTTGCAATGCTGTGCCACGTGTACCAACTGAGATGTGCGACTATGTTGGGTTGCCATGCTGTGTCACGTGTACGAGCTGAGATGTGAGATTAGGTTGGGTTGCAATGCTGTGCCACGTGTACCAGCTGAGATGTGAGACTAGGTAGGGTTGCCATGCTGTGTCACGTGTACGAGCTGAGATGTGAGATTAGGTTGGGTTGCAATGCTGTGCCACGTGTACCAGCTGAGATGTGAGACTAGGTTGGGCTGTCATGCTGTGCCACGTGTACCAGCTGAGATGTGAGACAAGGTTGGGTTGCCATGCTGTGCCACGTGTAACAGCTGAGATGTGAGACTAGGTTGGGCTGCCATGCTGTGCCACGTGTACCAGCTGAGATGTGAGACTAGGTAGGGTTGCCATGCTGTGCCACGTGTACCAGCTGAGATGTGAGACTAGGTTGGGTTGCCATGCTGTGCCACGTGTGCAAGCTGAGATGTGAGACTATATTGGGTTGCCATGCTGTGCCACGTGTGCGAGCGGAGATGTGAGACTAGGTTGGGCTGCCATGCTGTGTCACGTCTACGAGCTGAGACATGAGACTAGGTTGGGTTGCCATGCTGTGCCACGTGTACCAGCTGAGACGTGAGACTAGGTTGGGCTGCCATGCTGTGCCACGTGTACCAGCTGAGACGTGAGACTAGGTTGGGCTGCCATGCTGTGCCACGTGTACCACCTGAGATGTGAGACTAGGTTGGGTTGCCATGCTGTGCCACGTGTACCAGCTGAGATGTGAGATTAGGTTGGGCTGCTATGCTGTGCCACGTGTACCAGCTGAGATGTGAGACTAGGTTGGGCTGCCATGTTGTGCCACGTGTACGAGCTGAGATGTGAGACTAGGTTGGGTTGCCATGCTGTGTCACGTGTACGAGCTGAGATGTGAGATTAGGTTGGGTTGCAATGCTGTGCCACGTGTACCAGCTGAGATGTGAGACTAGGTTGGGCTGTCATGCTGTGCCACGTGTACCAGCTGAGATGTGAGACAAGGTTGGGTTGCCATGCTGTGCCACGTGTAACAGCTGAGATGTGAGACTAGGTTGGGCTGCCATGCTGTGCCACGTGTACCAGCTGAGATGTGAGACAAGGTTGGGTTGCCATGCTGTGCCACGTGTACCAGCTGAGATGTGAGACTAGGTTGGGTTGCCATGCTGTGCCACGTGTGCAAGCTGAGATGTTAGACTATATTGGGTTGCCATGCTGTGCCACGTGTGCGAGCGGAGATGTGAGACTAGGTTGGGCTGCCATGCTGTGTCACGTCTACGAGCTGAGACATGAGACTAGGTTGGGTTGCCATGCTGTGCCACGTGTACCAGCTGAGACGTGAGACTAGGTTGGGTTGACATGCTGTGCCACGTGTACGAGCTAAGATGTGAGACTAAGTTGGGTTGCCATGCTGTGCCACGTTTACCAGCTGAGATGTGAGACAAGGTTGGGTTGCCATGCTGTGCCACGTGTACCAGCTGAGATGTGAGACTAGGTTGGGCTGCCATGCTGTGCCACGTGTACGAGCTGAGATGTGAGACTAGGTTGGGCTGCCATGCTGTGTCACGTGTACGAGCTGAGATGTGAGATTAGGTTGGGTTGCAATGCTGTGTCACGTGTACCAGCTGAGATGTGAGACTAGGTTGGGTTGCCATGCTGTGTCACGTGTACGAGCTGAGATGTCAGATTAGGTTGGGTTGCAATGCTGTGCCACGTGTACCAGCTGAGATGTGAGACTAGGTTGGGCTGCCATGCTGTGCCACGTGTACCAGCTGAGATGTGAGACAAAGTTGGGTTGGCATGCTGTGCCACGTGTAACAGCTGAGATGTGAGACTAGGTTGGGCTGCCATGCTGTGTCACGTGTACGAGCTGAGATGTGAGAGTAGGTTGGGTTGCCATGCTGTGCCACGTGTACCAGCTGAGATGTGAGATTAGGTTGGGTTGCCATGCTGTGCCCCGTGTACCAGCTGAAATGTGAGACTAGGTTGGGTTGCCATGCTGTGCCATGTGTACCAGCTGAGATGTGAGACTAGGTTGGGTTGCCATGCCGTGCCACGTGTACCAGCTGAGATGTGAGACTAGGTTGGGTTGCCATGCTGTGCCACGTGTGCGAGCTGAGATGTGAGACTAGGTTGGGCTGCCATGCTGTGTCACGTCAACGAGCTGAGACATGAGACTAGGTTGGGTTGCCATGCTGTGCCACATGTACGAACTGAGACATGAGACTAGGTTGGGTTCCCATGCTTTGCCACGTGTGCGAGCTGAGACACGAGACTAGGTCGGGTTGCCATGCTGTGTCACGTGTACGAGCTGAGACTCGAGACTAGTTGGGCTGCCATGCTGTGTCACGTGTACGAGCTGAGACATGAGACTAGGTTGGGTTGCCATGCTGTGTCACGTGTACGAGCTGAGACGTGAGACTAGGTTGGGCTGCCATGCTGTGCCACGTGTACGAGCTGAGACATGAGACTAGTTTGGGTTGTCATGCCGTGCCACGTGTACGAGCTGAGACATGAGACTAGGTTGGGCTGCCATGTTGTGCCACGTGTACAAGCTGAGACATGAGACTAGGTTGGGTTGCCATGCTGTGTCACGTGTACGAGCCGATACATGAGACTAGGTTGGGCTGCCATGCTGTGCCACGTGTACGAGCCGAGACATGAGACTAGGTTGGGCTGCCATGCTGTGTCACGTGTACGAGCTGAGACATGAGACTAGGTTTGGCTGCCATGCTGTGCCACGTGTACGAGCTGAGACATGAGACTAGGTTGGGTTGCCATGCTGTGCCACGTGTACGAGCTGAGACATGAGACTAGGTTGGGTTGCCATGCTGTGCCACGTGTACGAGCTGAGACGTGAGACTAGGTTGGGTTGTCATGCTGTGCCACGTGTACCAGCTGAGATGTGAGACTAGGTTGGGTTGCCATGCTATGCCACGTGTACCAGCTGAGATGTGAGACTAGGTTGGGCTGCCATGCTGTGCCACGTGTACCAGCTGAGATGTGAGACTAGGTTGGGTTGCCATGCTGTGCCACGTGTACCAGCTGAGATGTGAGACAAGGTTGGGCTGCCATGCTGTGCCACGTGTACCAGCTGAGATGTGAGACTAGGTTGGGCTGCTATGTTGTGCCACGTGTACGAGCTGAGATGTGAGATTAGGTTGGGTTGCCATGCTGTGCCACGTGTACCTGCTGAGATGTGAGACTAGGTTGGGCTGCCATGCTGTGCCACGTGCACCAGCTGAGATGTGAGACTAGGTTGGGCTGCCATGTTGTGCCACGTGTACGAGCTGAGATGTGAGACTAGGTTGGGCTGCCATGCTGTGCCACGTGTACCAGCTGAGATGTGAGACTAAGTTGGGTTGCCATGCTGTGTCACGTGTACGAGCTGAGATGTGAGATTAGGTTGGGTTGCAATGCTGTGCCACGTGTACCAGCTGAGATGTGAGACTAGGTTGGGCTGCCATGCTGTGCCACGTGTACCAGCTGAGATGTGAGACTATGTTGGGTTGCCATGCTGTGCCACGTGTACCAGCTGAGATGTGAGACTAGGTTGGGCTGCCATGCTGTGCCACGTGTACCAGCTGAGATGTGATACTAGGTTGGGTTGCCATGCTGTGCCACGTGTACCCGCTGAGATGTGAGACTAGGTTGGGTTGCCATGCTGTGCCACGTATACCAGCTGAGATGTGAGACTAGGTTGGGTTGCCATGCTGTGCCACGTGTACCAGCTGAGATGTGAGACTAGGTTGGGCTGCCATGCTGTGCCACGTGTACCAGCTGAGATGTGAGACTAGGTTGGGTTGCCATGCTGTGCCACGTGTACCAGCTGAGACGTGAGACTAGGTTGGGCTGCCATGCTGTGCCACGTGTACCAGCTGAGACGTGAGACAAGGTTGGGCTGCCATGCTGTGCCACGTGTACCAGCTGAGATGTGAGACTAGGTTGGGTTGCCATGCTGTGCCACGTGTACCACCTGAGATGTGAGACTAGGTTGGGTTGCCATGCTGTGCCACGTGTGCGAGCTGAGATGTGAGACTAGGTTGGGCTGCCATGCTGTGTCACGTCTACGAGCTGAGACATGAGTCTAGGTTGGGCTGCCATGCTGTGCCACATGTACGAGCTGAGACATGAGACTAGGTTGGGTTGCCATGCTGTGCCACGTGTGCGAGCTGAGACACGAGACTAGGTCGGGTTGCCATGCTGTGTCACGTGTACGAGCTGAGACTCGAGACTAGTTGGGCTGCCATGCTGTGTCACGTGTACGAGCTGAGACATGAGACTAGGTTGGGTTGCCATGCTGTGTCACGTGTACGAGCTGAGACATGAGACTAAGTTGGGTTGCCATGCTGTGTCACGTGTACGAGCTGAGACATGAGACTAGGTTGGGTTGCCATGTTGTGTCACGTGTACGAGCTGAGACATGAGACTAGGTTGGGTTGCCATGCTGTGCCATGTGTACAAGCTGAGACATGAGACTAAGTTGGGTTGCCATGCCGTGTCACGTGTACGAGCTGAGACATGAGACTAGGTTGGGTTGCCATGCGGTGCCACGTGTACGAGCTGAGATGTGAGACTAGGTTGGGCTGCCATGCTGTGCCACGTGTACGAGCTGAGACGTGAGACTAGGGTGGGCTGCCATGCTGTGCCACGTGTACGAGCTGAGACATGATAATAGTTTGGGTTGTCATGCCGTGCCACGTGTACGAGCTGAGACATGAGACTAGGTTGGGCTGCCATGTTGTGCCACGTGTACAAGCTGAGACATGAGACTAGGTTGGGTTGTCATGCTGTGTCACTTGTACGAGCCGATACATGAGACTAGGTTGGGCTGCCATGCTGTGTCACGTGTACGAGCTGAGACATGAGACTAGGTTTGGCTGCCATGCTGTGTCACGTGTACGAGCTGAGACATGAGAATAGTTGGGCTGCCATGCTGTGCCACGTGTACGAGCTGAGACATGAGACTAGTTTGGGTTGTCATGCCGTGCCACGTGTACGAGCTGAGACATGAGACTAGGTTGGGCTGCCATGTTGTGCCACGTGTACGAGCTGATACATGAGACTAGGTTGGGTTGCCATGCTGTGCCACGTGTACGAGCTGAGATATGAGACTAGGTTGGGCTGCCATGTTGTGCCACGTGTACGAGCTGAGACATGAGACTAGGTTGGGCTGCCATGCTGTGCCACGTGTACGAGCTGAGACATGAGACTAGGTTGGGCTGCCATGTTGTGCCACGTGTACGAGCTGAGACATGAGACTAGGTTGGGTTGCCATGCTGTGCCACGTGTACGAGCTAAGATGTGAGACTAGGTTGGGTTGCCATGCTGTGCCACGTGTACCAGCTGAGATGTGAGACAAGGTTGGGTTGCCATGCTGTGCCACGTGTACCAGCTGAGATGTGAGACTAGGTTGGGCTGCCATGCTGTGCCACGTGTACGAGCTGAGATGTGAGACTAGGTTGGGCTGCCATGCTGTGTCACGTGTACGAGCTGAGATGTGAGATTAGGTTGGGTTGCAATGCTGTGTCACGTGTACCAGCTGAGATGTGAGACTAGGTTGGGTTGCCTTGCTGTGTCACGTGTACGAGCTGAGATGTGAGACTAGGTTGGGCTGCCATGCTGTGCCACGTGTACCAGCTGAGATGTGAGACAAGGTTGGGTTGCCATGCTGTGCCACGTGTAACAGCTGAGATGTGAGACTAGGTTGGGCTGCCATGCTGTGCCACGTGTACCAGCTGAGATGTGAGACAAGGTTGGGTTGCCATGCTGTGCCACGTGTAACAGCTGAGATGTGAGACTAGGTTGGGCTGCCATGCTGTGCCACGTGTACCAGCTGAGATGTGAGACTAGGTTGGGTTGCCATGCTGTGCCACGTGTACCAGCTGAGATGTGAGACTAGGTTGGGTTGCCATGCTGTGCCACGTGTGCAAGCTGAGATGTGAGACTATATTGGGTTGCCATGCTGTGCCACGTGTGCGAGCGGAGATGTGAAACTAGGTTGGGCTGCCATGCTGTGTCATGTCTACGAGCTGAGACATGAGACTAGGTTGGGTTGCCATGCTGTGCCACGTGTACCAGCTGAGACGTGAGACTAGGTTGGGCTGCCATGCTGTGCCACGTGTACCAGCTGAGATGTGAGACTAGGTTGGGCTGCCATGCTGTGCCACGTGTACCAGCTGAGATGTGAGACTAGGTTGGGTTGCCATGCTGTGCCACGTGTACCAGCTGAGATGTGAGACTAGGTTGGGCTGCCATGTTGTGCCACGTGTACGAGCTGAGATGTGAGACTAGGTTGGGTTGCCATGCTGTGCCACGTGTACGAGCTGAGACATGAGACTAAGTTGGGTTGCCATGCTGTGTCACGTGTACGAGCTGAGACATGAGACTAGTTGGGCTGCCATGCTGTGCCACGTGTACGAGCTGAGACATGAGATTAGTTTGGGTTGTCATGCCGTGCCACGTGTACGAGCTGAGATATGAGACTAGGTTGGGCTGCCATGTTGTGCCACGTGTACGAGCTGAGGCATGAGACTAGGTTGGGTTGACATGCTGTGCCACGTGTACGAGCTAAGATGTGAGACTAAGTTGGGTTGCCATGCTGTGCCACGTTTACCAGCTGAGATGTGAGACAAGGTTGGGTTGCCATGCTGTGCCACGTGTACCAGCTGAGATGTGAGACTAGGTTGGGCTGCCATGCTGTGCCACGTGTACGAGCTGAGATGTGAGACTAGGTTGGGCTGCCATGCTGTGTCACGTGTACGAGCTGAGATGTGAGATTAGGTTGGGTTGCAATGCTGTGTCACGTGTACCAGCTGAGATGTGAGACTAGGTTGGGTTGCCATGCTGTGTCACGTGTACGAGCTGAGATGTCAGATTAGGTTGGGTTGCAATGCTGTGCCACGTGTACCAGCTGAGATGTGAGACTAGGTTGGGCTGCC
>BSQZ01000009.1:8210751-8355751 GCA_033239005.1 Lamellibrachia satsuma
ACCTAATATCATTCACACGTGCTGGAGTGGCGCAAGCTTATACTGCACTCAAACTTGTGAAAACCGTTGTACGAGAACTGCCTCGATGCGCTGGTGCTACTTCGTGCACACAAGGACATCAAACTCCACACCCGAGCAATTATTGACAAATACAGCAGGAAGCACCCGAAAATAGTGCTTGTCGTTAGTCCGCATTGAACTGCTACTGATTAATGCACACTAACCATATATGTATACGTACAATACACCAATACAGCAAACGTTTAAACGATCCTTGATCTTATTTTGTTTTGTTCATTTAATGAATAATATTATAGCAAATATTATTTTACTTACAAATGGGAAAATGCTTAAACGGGTAGTGAAAACGTAAACTGATGTATTGACACGCACGCACGCACAGTGATTAATGAGAACTGATTCATTGTCCCCATGGGAAAATCAAACTAAATTTTAAAAATACTAATGTTTCTGTAAAGATTATCAAACATGTCACTGCTATGGTACTCATGACAGAACCTTCACGAGCACGATATACACTCTGCTGCGCTAATTACAAATTCCATGCCAAAAGGTTCCTTTCCCACTTTTGTCCTCAAGGCTGGCATATACGAGTTATAGTTGATACACAGTAATTATGTGTGAATACCACCACAGTCTTTCGATTTGTTGGCACGTGATTACCGTGCACATTAGTCATAAGATAAACGTCGAACCTATCCTAGTAATTAAGTTTCGGGCGAATCGATGACTTTCGAGACATCTCTCCTGTTGTCTTCCACAATTTAGAAAATTCGTCCGTCTGTTGACCAAACACACTTGACCATTTGAGTTGCGCTGCAACGCCCTCGCAAGTGTTCCGCGTAGTAGAGTGTCGACTGGCTTCTCGGATTTGTTTTATTTCCTATGACGGCGACCTTGGACATCCTTGACATCCTTGAACGATCGGATCGGTGTATGACGGATGCTTATGTCTGCGTCAGTGTTTTTTAAAGGTCTCTCTAATCTGTCTTGCCAGGTTTATGCCAATGTCGTTGATATATTTATCGACTGTCACGTTGGTACCAAATATTATCAAACTGTTTTTGTTTCATGCTATATTGTTCCAGTCGACCAATCGCGAACGTCAAAACTCAATCTTCAAATTCGTGACTTCATATTTCGTCGCGTCGATTAAAAAAAGTAATTATGTGGTTGACAGTTGCAATTGCAGCAGTAACTATCGACGTTAACCTGTTGGCATTAAGCGTTTGTATGGCAGCGATCACTTGAGTTACAATGTCCCCAAACTTAGCACTTGTCGCATTGTCCACATTGCATTTTGAGCGCGTTTTTGTGTAAATTTTCGAGATTCATTCCTTCCAAAACGGTGTTTCCAAAGTAGAAAACTGTTAAGCACTTCAGCAATCACTCACGTAAATTCAACGTCTTCGTCACTTTCGTCAACATTAGCAAGAAAACCAAACGTGTTGTTAATTGTTTCAACGACTTTATCAGCCTTTTGAATTATAGAATGCAAAATCTCTCATAAACACTTCCATTTACGTCAACTATACCATAGTGGCGTCACTCTTGTACCACTCTGCGGGGGGGGGCTCCAGGCAAATCTTAATCATTTGGCTTAGGCCTACCAAAGCCTGGGACTTTCCATCAAAATACGAACCGCCAAAACCATCCACCAAGCTAGCGCAGGCATTAAAACGTGACTTCCCGAAATGAACTCTTGAAGTTGCCAAGCACTTCCTCTATTTAGGGAGACACGTGTACCAAATGAACTCTAGAAGTTGCCAAGCACTTCCTCTATTTAGGGAGACACCTGTCCTAAATGAACTCTAGAAGTTGCCAAGCACTTTCTCTATTTAGGGAGACACCTGTCCCAAAAGCATCCATCAAAGAAGAAATCCAGCACCGAATCTATACTGTTCCAGCACATCTTTTAGGAAGCTATAACGACCACAACTTCACGAATGGAACCAAGTTCTTATTATCATTATGTTATTTGTGGGAATGAGGTCTGACTCACTTGTTACTGCTACCTAAAGACCCTGGAGAAATTTCATCAATGCTGCCTTCGTAAGGTACTTCGTAAGGTACTTCGTAAGGTATTTCGCATCCAATGTGAAGACCGCCACACCAACGCCTGCATTCTAACTGAGGCTAAGGCAACCAGCATTGAAGCAATATTTGTCCAGAACCAACTCCACTGGACGGGCAACATTGTAAGAATACCCACCTTCCCAGACAAATCCTCTTTCAACCAGGGCCATGGCCAGAGAACAGATGACGATCAGAGAAAACGAGTCAAGGATCCGACGAAGAATTACCCAAGAAGACCACAAGAACTTCACAGACTGGGAGGTCCACGTAGCCGACCGTCCACTTTGAAGCCGCAAGCCTCATTTCCAACCGGAACCTCCTGCCCACATTGCTCTAAGATGTGCATATCACGAATCAGGCTCCTGTGACTGTGTCTCCTCGGAACTCAAGATCGACCCTTGGCAGACGTCATCCTGACCACAGACCACATTTAGGATCCGTCCGCCACTACCCACATAAAGAGTTCCAAGGAAAGTGAAGATTGCGCGTGATGAGGGAATACACCCCCATCGAGCAGTTTCACACCGGATACGTTAGAACAGTTAATGTTTTTCTGCAGTAATACAATAGATCGTTTGTGTGATGGCAATAGATAGACGCTTACCTCTCGCGTACCACTACACTGATTGTTCTGCAGAACATAGCAACATTTCCAAATCAGTCACCGGGTTGGCCCGACATTGAGGGGTATCAGCTTTGGTGAGTTTTTCTGAAAGACGAGGTATGTCATTTTCACACTACACGTGTGTTATTAGAGGATACATTTGCTGTGAAATTTTAAAGAAAATCGTAGGACAAATTTACCAGAAATCCAAAGAAACGTTATAAAGGCGGCCTATGGGAAAATCAAATGTGATCTGTTCCCTACTCGTTCCAGGGGACCGCCGAGGACGGATGGGGCACGAACCACAGTGAGAATGCATCCACCACTACAACGATAAAGAGTCCCTACGAAAAAATGTATTGTGCAGTTTGGGTGTATTTACGAGAAAAGAAATTGTGTGAATGAGTGAGTGAAAGTAACATTTTTGTGCACAGTAGCATCTGAGCTTTGAAATATTGCCACCTGCCAGTTGGTATACTGTAACAGTAGTTGCCATTAGACATACTGTGTGGTCCCTGTTGGGTTTGTAATGGTGGCATCGCAGTGTCAGTGAGCTGCTCGCATGACACTTGAGAGTCAAATAATAAAGTCCTTACCAACGGTCAGACTACTACATGGCGGCAGCGGTAAGATCTTATTGCTTCTGCAACTAATGACTTAAGCCTCTACATTGACTAGCGCTGTATCGACACGCTGCAGTACTTATCGTTCGAACTGTCTGCAAATGTCGCTAAATTTCCGCTAAGTCATGAACGTGCAAATTCTCCTCGCCGCCAGCTAAATGCATGTACGCGTGCGTCGAGCCAGCCGCTACAAACTGCAAATTCTCATCACTGCTGTGGACGTGCCGAGAACGTCTTTTTTACCCGAGTTATGTGCACAAACCGAGCGCTATATATCAACCGACAACTGAACAATTGGGGACTAAGACCGCCATTTATGGACTGGAACCATCCAGATAGGGCATCTACATATAAACTATTCAAGCAGAAGGCATGCATGTACTTCGAGTGTAAAGATATCAAAATAGAAAAACAAGTCGCGCACATACTGCTCATGACCGGTGATGACGGTGTGAAAATGTACAATAGTTGGGGTCTCTCCGGCTATAGGATAGCAAAATTCCATCCAAAATCTGGGAGAAATTTTACGTACATAGTGAACCGAAATCTAGCTTCAGGGTCGAGAGACTGACATTCCAGCGCATGCGGCAGCGTGCAGATGAGTCAAGCGAAGATTTTCAGAGCCGCCTCACTAACCAAGTGAATTTATGCTAATTCAAAGAGCGCGACGAACGCATAATCGAGCAAATCGCATACTGCATTAAGCACGACGACGTACAGAAGATTTTGCTTGTGCAAGACGAAACACACACCTTAGCGAAAGCCATCGAGGCATGCCGCAGAAAGCCTTTCGGGAAATTCGAGGTGGTGAAGTTGCCGTCAGCATTGTCCAAAAGGGAGGCACGTCGCCTGCCCAGTGCTACAACTTTGGTGAAAGCCGGCATAGATCGAGTCAAGGATGTCCTGCACGCGCGTCTAAATGCAGGAACTGCTGGAGCAATGGGTCATTGGGCAAAAGCAAAAGCCTGCCATCTCGTGAAAGCTCCAGATCTAGCTACAGATCTAAATGTCGTGATCGCTCCAGCCGTTGTGGGCGATACAGAGGTAGGGGGCAAAACAGCGGTAGCCGTAGCTGGCACTCGCATGGTGACGGCAGAAGCGTCAATACAGTTCAACAGGTTCGCCAAGGTCGCATACCATGCAGTCACTATCACCACTGGTGCATTTGAACAAGTGTCTGAGCACGCAACAGTGAACTGCAGCTGCCAAACAGACGAGTATATGACACACTCAAGCTAAAGTGGACACGGGAGTAGAAGGAAACATCTTGCCGTTACGAACGTACAGACGTATATTTCCACACAACCTGAACGCCAGCGGGTATCTCAAGTCAACAGAGGTAACGGTGGCAAAATCAAGCAGCATGGCGCCATATCGTTGAGATGCAGGTACAAGAATTCAGGATGATACACGCTGAACTTCGACATTGCTGAGTCAGAAGGACCTGCTATTCTTGGACTGGCTAGCCGCAAACTGTCCTTTGACACACTCGGAAACTTTAAAGAGGAATACCACCTCACTGTAGACCCTGCAATCGCGCCAGGTGTGCACCCGTGCAAGTATGCTACACAGCGTCGCGAAACGATACAGAACGAACTGAAGAAGATGGAAGTGATGGGGGTGATTGTAAAAGAGACAGAGCCCACCGACTGGGTATCAAGATTGACATTCACAGAGAAGCGAGACGAGACCTTGCGCTTGTGTTTGGACCCAAAGGATCTCAAGTGCCCCGGCTGCACCGCCATTGCAGATAACGCCACTGTATATGGTCGCACCGAGGAAGAACATGACGACAGCCTCATGAACGTCATGAAGGGAATGGGCTCGTGTTCAACTTGGGAAAGTGCATCATCAAAACAAATGAGATTCCATTCTTTGTGTTGATGTACACCGCGGACGGCGTCAAGCCAGATCCCGATAGAGTAGAAGCGGTCAGAGCATTGCCAAGAGCTTTAACAATTCCTCGGCCTTGCCACGTATATGGCATTGTTCGTGCCGTGTCTGTCGCATCACTCTGCAATCCTGCGAGAACTCCTCAAGCCTGACACTGAATACGCATGGCTGCTACAACATGACATAGCGTTCTCGACGATCAAAACACTAATATGCAATACAACAACCCTGGCATACTTCGACCCCAACAAGGAGAGTGCGCTCCAGGTGGACAGTTCATAGAAATGACTGGGAGCAGTCCTCATGCAGGACTCACAACCAGTTGTATTTGCAAGTAAATCGCTCACCGACACTGAAACCAGGTACGTCAACATTGAACGCGAACTTCTTGCGCCTGTGAACGCTTTCACACGTATCTGTACGGGAAACCGTTCGTGGTCCAATCTAATCACAAACCACTTGAAATGATTCAGCTCAAGAATCTTCACACTGCTCCACCACGTTTGCAACGAATGCTACTCTGAGCGCAGACTTCTTCGAGCTGGAAGGAGAAGAGAACTTATTGGTAGTGGACCACTACAGCAAATTTCCATTCGTGAGAGCCATGGGTCGTTCATGCACTAGCAAGGTTTGACTCGTACGCTTTCAAGCAGTTCGCCAAACAATGGTCATTCGTTCACACAACCTCTTCGCCGAGGTACGCACAGTCCAACGGCTTTGCCGAGCGCACAGTGCAGACTGTAAAGAACACAATCCGGAAAGCAAAGGTGGACGAGCTTGACTCCGAATTGGCACTCTTGTGTCTTCGTATCACTCCGATCAGCGATAAGATCAGGTCGTCAATTGAGATGCTGATGGGCAGGAAAGGCAATGCTAATCTGCCAATAAGCATGCGCAATCAACTTGCTGATTCTGAGCAGATCAATACAGCATTACGTGATCACCAAGTGTCACAAAAGTCGAACTTCAGTATGATTCACGAGAGGGCGCAGAGTTGCCGCAACTGTACGCTGGTCAGCACGTCCGCTTCCAGTACCAACCTAGCGGCAACTGGATGCTTGCAAGAATCGTTCGTGAAACTGACGAGCCGAGGTCTTACCTATTGGAAACCTCCAACAGAAGTTTACTGCGACGGAGTCGTCACCACATCGCAGAGACACCGCCGCCGCGAGCACCTGTCTTTGGGCAACAACAGTGACCGAAGCGGGTGCGGTTCCTTGAAGATGCAGTGCCAGAACCGGCACCGCCAGATGCGATGACAGCAAGAGAAACGATCACCGCACCGGCAGATGCAAGCACAGACGGGTTCAGTCGCTACGGACGTCGACTTAAGAAGACACACAAGCTTAATATATGAACACTTAATGTGTAGCATCGATCTATTATTCGAGTAATTACGCTTACTAGTGGACACACATTAAACTATAATGACACTTTTTTAATTAGCAAGGCCAGAACGTATAATTAGGCTTACTCCGACATTATAATTATATTGCACGTACATATCCGTACATTAGCCTACTAGTTTGTTGGCACTTTTGTTGCACATATTTTTATTGTAAAGTTGCTAATGAGATTGCTATTTTCTCAAGTTAACAAGGGAGATGTAACAGTAGTTGCCATCAGAAATACTGTATGGTCCCTGTTGGTTTTGGAATGCTGGTGGCATGGCAGTGAGTTGCTCACACGACACTTGAGAGTCAAATAATAAAGTCCTACCAACGGTCAGACTACTACATATACCTGTTGCTTAAGGACACAGTGGCCATTAGGCAGGATGTACTCATATTTTGGAAACCGGGGATTTTCATGGCAGAAATGCAGAGATGTCATGAGTTGAAGCAATTTATGCAAAAAGGAGGTATGTCATTTTCACGAATTTCACACACCAGGTGTTTCAGTGTGTCTGTCATGTGCTGTGAAAACAAAATTGTAGGATAAAATCTCAATGTAGGGGACAGACCACAGTAGATAATTGCTTTGGTGGCCATGTTAACGTTTTATCTAATTATAAGAAAACCTGACCAACAACAATTCTGAAACTTTTTCACACAACTGCCATCATCTCATTGACATGTTCACCAGCTTTTATCAAAGTCACATACCTCCAGCTCTTTTAAAACGCCCCCACGTGCGATGCCCGTCAATATTAAAAAAAAATAGCCATGTATTCATACGCCCACGTGGCCCATAGCAGAAAAATTCCGTTAAATCCCTCCGCCAGTTAAACTCTAAAAAATGCACTGTTTCACAGCCAAAAGCTTCTACAAAGAAACCTGCGAATATTCCTGCTCAAAGGCACTCATGTCAAATAATATTAATTTATTAAGTTCCCATTTTACAATTTCATACGCCCTACATTCTCCCTACAATAAACAAGAAGGTCAACTGTGGTCTTACCCCTGTAGGCGTAATAATGGTCGTCTATGGGAAAAATGACTGTGGTCCGTGCCCAGTGGCGTCACGTAGCGAATGCATACACAACTCTTACTTCTCCAGCTGAGAAGATTGCAATGTGGTTATGTATGCCAATCACGTGACACCACTTGTTCAAAATGTCTGCCATGGTCGTTGCAGACCGAATTCTAGCCTCCGGAAAATACAAATCCATCTTGTCACTCATTAAAGGGTTTAGAAATGGGGTTGTGTGAGTCAATTTAGCACGACCTGAATGTTATGTCGCATAGTAACTTATTCATAATTTCATAAAATGGATGTTGTGTTAATCAAAACTTAATGTTTTAAATGTGTCGTTTGCTTTTCAACTTCACATTCGGCCACAGCAAGGCCGACGAAACCATAAACGTTGCCATGGCATTGGCCTGGGTTAAGGTTTTTGTTGTTGTTTGGCCTTAGGAAGTTGGGTTACCAGGTCCTTTCTACCAGCCCATAGCCATATGGCAAAATGTTTTGACGTTTCGAAGCTTTGGAAATTTCGTTCACCCCACTTTGGCTTTGCCTGTCTTTTGGAAGAGGGATGGACTCGCTAACTCTAGAGAAGGACACTCTTCAATAAAGCCTCAGTGCAAAATCATATAAGGACTTTGCTGAGTAATTATCCAGAAATGCATTACCTATCATGGATGTGCAGAGCTCGTGATCTATAAATTCACCATGATAAAATAAGCGTTATATTAAATACAGTCTACAGAGCCCATTTCCAATTTAAAATATGATGGTCGCTTCGGCCTCAGAGCCAGCTGGCACCAGTTGCATAAACGGTTGATTCGGCCCATATGAGCTAGAACATTTCACAGTTCACCGGTTGTGAAGATGGTTGGTTCGGCTCATGGGCGGAATCCGTTATAGGCCGAAACATCTGACACCTATAAAAACACTCCAACATTAGCCCTAGACTCAAGTAACCATAAGGTGTAACATAAGACACATGCCAGTGAAATGCAATGCCGCAGTGGGCTAGCTTCAGTGCACACACGTACTGTTCAGGCTTCATTTGCCCAGTACTATTGCAGTATTTGAGGCTATGGTTCTGACATTTGAATACATGAATTTTCAGTGTCTAACATTTACCATTACAGTACTGTTATTATCATCACACGGTAAAGCTGAACTTTTGATACGTACCATCAGAGAGATGTCTGGTGGTTTTTGTCGATATTTCTACTTCTAGTTGTTTCCAGCACTCGGAAACGTTCTATTAACTGACTAGTCTGTATGTTGTGGTTACTACAATTGTATGGTGTTTCAAGGTCTCATTCACCTAGCCAGCCTTTTTCAGAACATTATTGCCAAGCCGACCTTAATATTTGCTGGCATTAAGGGTGGTCACAGCCAGGGAGCACAGCGTCCTCAATGGTTCTTTTATGTCCCCTATTAAATCAGATGGGGCTGACATTAACATGATCATCCGAGTCACGAGAGATACACAGTCTCCAATGTTGAGAGCCAGGTTTTTACAAGTCCCAGATTAGATTTGCTTAAATAAAAAATTATTTACACCAATAAATTATTTAGGGAATTAGTATACACATGGTGTTTTTACATTGCAGATATGGAGTGAAAATCCGTTTACCACATGCCCTTGTGATAACCCTCTTGTTTGGTCAAGGACCGTAAGTATTTGTACAAATATTAAAAATACAAATATTTCAAAAGCACGTTTTAAAAACAGTGGTAGAAAGTTAGAAACTGTGGTTCTATTAAAATGGTCAAAATGATTTTAAACCATTGACACGACCTGCCATTAATAAATAATATTTATGATGGAACAGGTATGTTGTTACTTGAGTCAACAATGTTGTATTTATACCTACTTATGTTCCTTTCACAGGCTGGTGAAGAAACTGAGACTGATACTGCAAGTGACATACACACACTCGAAGAATCTAGCGAGTTTTGTACTAACATACAAAGCACTGATGCTGCTAATGAGGCAGGTGGAAACGTCACAGAAGTCATACCATTCCTTCATTGCAGCATTCGTCGGTGGATACGTAGTCTGGGGCAAGTTCAACAAAGTCAACGAGCAGGTGAACATTCCAAGATAAACTTTACCTGTTCATAGACCAAGGTTCATAAGGGATGATCTCAAAACATCGATGTACAAGGCTACATGAAAACCAATGCCACTTAACCTACCTCTCCCTCTACATAAAATTTTAATATGTTCTCTTCCTCCATGTTGTAACTAGCACAGGTCATTCATATACAACAAAACTGCACTTGAAGTTAACACTTATGAAAACAGTGATCGAAAAATAAACAATGATTTTGGGGAAAAATACATCGATGTACAAAGTTAAATGACATAGCTGCTAATCCTTCGCATTCCTACTTGAAACCATTTTGTGTAGTGTCGCACATTTATGTGTAATGATCATCCCTAAGAAAGTCATGGTTTTGGGCCTATGCACTGGTAAGTGCATGCGCAGTTGTACTAAAATCTGGTGACCTAGACTAAAGTGACGTATTAAGGGAGACCGGCATACACAGAACCAACATAGTTTCAAGCAAATGTGTTATTTTGCTAGAAAGAGGACTAGTTTAGTCAACAAAGGCCAAAATATGTTACATAACTTGAGTATAGGTGTAAATATAGGAATAGGTGTATATAAATATATTTTCATTTGGTGAGTGAATTTTGATAGACTTTGACACTTGTGTGACATAAAGTTATCTAACAGTATGACATGGCCCATGAAATTAAGATGTGTGTTCAACAAGGTTTTTCTAGTAAACCACTGGCGTGATATTCTTAATTGTATTTGCAAATGGTTATATTTTAGTAACTCTTATAGGTGCATAGGCCCAAAAATTACTTTTGTTTCACTTGAAGCAACCTGCAGATTAGTTGTTCAGCTTCGTGCTAGAACATGACTCAACTTAGTACAGGCACACGTGGGGTTTTGGTAAATGTACAATTTTTCACAGCCTCTGTGAATAATTTAATATTGCTAACTTTGGTTATTTGCTGTTAATTGTAGCATGTTGTTGAATGATTTTATCATAACAGTATTGATTGTTACAGCCAGTAAAACTATCAGACCAAAATCACTTCATGCTAATTTTAAGTGTAAATCAGCTGATAATAATATTCCCATTTTGCACATAATTTATTGTGATGTCGAGTTTTTGGTTTGTACGTTTGTTTGGCTTCTACATATTCATAACGGAAATGAAAGCAAATTTTTTTCAGCTACTGCTCTGAACTATTTTGCACATGGTATGAAAGCAATGGCTGCATAACATAAACACCACATAAAATATAATAATATAATTGTTTTGTGTTCATATCATAAACACCCAACTATCAGTCTAACATCCATAATAGACGACTATTTGTAAAATAAATTTAAGGTTATTTAAACAAAAGAAAAAAATTCTGAAGACTAATTTTTTATTGCAAGTTGCATGTATGTGCATGTTTAGATGTTTCTCTTTCCTTATGTTTCAGATAAACTTATACTTGTTGTCAAGGATTCTATACGGACTGGCTAAGTTAGCGGTGGACAAAGGTTACGTTAGCAAACCCCAAGGGGATGTGTTTCCCTGGTTTGCTGCCCTGGTTTGGGGGACAGTGTTGTGGCTGTTTGAGCACCATAGGGAAGTGCTTCAGTCGTCTCTGCGCTCCTCCATGACCTATCTATATCATGACAGCAATATTTGGCACAGTCTCAGGGACTTTCTGCTCTACAACAGATGACCTCTGTCACCCTTCTGTCTCGTACATACATTGTTGCTCTAATTTCCTGTGTAAGTAAATGATTTTATCAATGTATTTATTATTGTTTGATGTTGACATGTTTCTTTGAAGTCTGGGTGTGTATATGCTAAAAATGTAATAAATTCACTCTTAAACAAACACTTCTTTCATTAATCAACAAAAATGCAGCAGGCTGCTAATTTATTTCACAACAACATTGTGTGGTCTGGTAAAAACGTCCCACAAACCCCCAATGATATATCCTAGTTACACGGAAATATATACATAGTATTACATACCCCATTTACATAGAAGACTGTTACACACATCTCAGTGACACTCTTCTAAACAATATATACTTTACACCATATCAAAGTTGCACACTGCGATATAAACAGAAATGTTAACATGCTCAAGACAGTTGCCACACAACAAGAATGAAATATACTTGTTTGATAATCGTAGTAATGTAGACACTGTTTGGTCTTTGCATGCATAATTTTCATAATTGTTTATGTCCTATACAATTATATCAAGTTAGCAGTCATTTAGAATTCTGAAAGTGAACTATTGTATCTCTCTTGTTTTACCCATTCCAGGGCCCTCTTGTGACTAAATCAAATAGCAAGGGTTTACCACACGAGAATTTTTTTTGCTCGGAATTATTGGTGATGATATTCTGGAGGTTGGAAAATTGCCACGCAAAGAGGTATGATTCATCCAGTTTCGCCATCAATTGTTTTTTACTGCAACATCCATATTTCATTCAGAACAAATCAGGAGATCATTTATTCCCACTGTCATACACGTGTGCATGTCTTCAAAATCTAAACCACACAATCAAACACATACAGAGATCAGTAGTTATTTTTCCTATACAGGATGTCTACATTGCAACTTAAAAATTCCCCAAAAATCATGAGAGGGTGAATTAATCCATCTACCATTTTCACCGAAGAGCACTTTCTCGGACAATAATTAGTCATATATTGTCCTTCACCAAACAAAGCAAGTTGCCAGCTCACTGCTGCTAAACTATACAATGGGGCACCAACATCCACTCGTCTTCAAACAAGAAAGAATTCAACCCTGTTACATCTGTGTCTGTCACCCCTGGTGCACACAAGGTAATATAACAATATGTTCTTGCACATAACGCTGGCCAGAAGGCATTCAGTTGTTGTCATAAACATTTTTACAAACGCGAATAATAATGTATTGTCTGCTTCATATTCAACATCAAGTTAGAAAGTTGAACATTTAACACACTGAAAATATCAACTTCCAAGGGCTATTCCAATTAGAAACCTAGACACCATGAAGAAATAATTTATATACACCTACATTATATATATATTATATATCTATAATTATGGTGTGTGAGAGAGTGGCTAAGCCAGTTATTAGGGAATCTGTTAGTTCACCTAATCTTGAGGTTTTAAAATCTGATGATCTTCACGGTGTTATACAATGGCATGTTGTTGACCAACATCACTGATGCTATCCAGTTTTCTTGCCACAAAGCTTTGCCTGCAGACGATGTATAGTAATATCCAGTTGGCCTACATGCCAGAGGCTTTGCAGAAGCAGGTTAGCAGTGGTCAATCTCCATGTTATTCCACTCAAATCACTGTACGTCAGACACTACAAAGGAGAATGTAGAATATGTAACATAACCAGAGCTGTTACTAGTTATACAAGCCAGAACAAAGTATCGTACACAGCAATAATGCAACATAAGAAGGAAAGCAGACATGTTGAAAAAACCTAGCAATTCCGTTCAATGTGAAAAGCAACATTCCACACCAATATTGCAATAGCAGTTTAACATTGAAACAGTCAGAAGAAAATTAAGAGAAGTTGCAGTCATTAAATTGCAGTTATCTCTATGATTAAACAGATAACACTACTACTCTATACATATTATATCCCACCACCAGATTGGAATCATAAATGTCCTAGAACAGTCCTGGGCTGTTTTCAGGGGTGTAAACAAGAAATATGGTTACAAGGTGGACCTATAAAATATATTATGTCCAGCACACTGTCTACATAAAATGCATGACACACTTAGTGGAGTTTGTATCAGTGCCCTAGCATATCCACACTTTGTGCAATTCTTCATATTTCTCAGGCTACTAAAAATAGAGTCAGATTGTTTTCTGCATTAGGTAAAAAATTGCTGCATTGCTTAAATACACAATTTATTTTGTTACCAAAAAAAACTGAGGTCACTAGCGAACGATGTTCCCGATCTAATATTTCCCTGTGTATTCATGTGAACTCTGGTGATCTACCGTCTACTTACTGTCTTTATGTCCAACAACCAGCAAAAATAAAATATAAGCAAAGACGAGCCGACTGCCCAAAGCAAAACCAAAACCGAACTGACTGCCCAGATCAAAACCAAAGCCGACTGCCCAAAAGCAACGGGACATAAACCACCGGCACCAAGAAACTACCCTTAAACGTAAGGCGACATACACTTTGCTCCAGCGATGGCGTTGAGGAGTTTGGAGCCAGGTTTAAGCGAGGTGACCCGCGCCAGGACGGAGTCGGCTACGATGTGTGCTGGTGGGGAGGGGCGGTCAGCTACCTCCCGGACAAGGCGCGTCGCTGACTGGCTGACCGTGTCCACAGCAGCTTGCACGTGGTCAGCAGCGGCCATTTTTGCAGGGGTGGGGACCATCTCAAAGTCTGCCAAAACACCAGCAAACACACCGTGTGTGTGCGTGTGTGGAAGTCATTATCATGCATTGTTTTGTTGTATGAATTTACCACAATAATTATGCTACCTCACTGACAAGAATATTTTCTGCTGATAATAAGACCATTGTAGTCCAAAGGACAGAATGTGTAAACATTATCTATAAGAGTATGGAAACATTATCTATAAGAATAGGGAAGCTTTGTTTTAACAATGTGCAAACGTTACTTAAAAGAATACAAAAAAAAATTAGAATGATACCTAAACATATTTACAAGAATATGTAGAAATTATGTATAAGAATATAAAAAAATAATAAAAGTTACTTATTATCATTAAAATCATTCATAAAAATATGTAAAAATTATTTAAAAGTATATGTAATAAATATTTCTAAATAAATGTCTTATTTGTCTATCTGCAAACTTGTGAAGTGTATTCAGCAGGTGAATAGTTTGTGTACTTAGGAGTAGTGCAGCATGAGGAAGGTTCACAGGATGGTTGAGGCAGGAACCACAGCTAGGGAAGAGGGAGGAGGTGGAGGGAAACTCAGAAAACAGGAAAATTAGTAGGAAATGTGCCAGAGGCCTGTGTGTTACTGGTTCGGGTGGTTAGGACTTGGGAGACTGACACCGATGGAGGGATAAGTGGACAGAAAGCACAGGTTGAGGCAACTGTGGGAGAAAATGGCGGGACAGGAATTTATGGAGGATATCTGGACAAAGAAACATGCATAAAGTTGGCTAGAAATATGTTGCCGTGGGCAGGACATGTGCGAACAATTTGTCAAGGTTTTCATTGCTCAACTTGAAGAAGGAAGCCACTTGGGAAGGAAGCAACTCATCTGACATTTAGCAACTTAGTAAGAGTTAATGTGAAAATATGAGGTTAACATACTAAGAGCCGGCATAATGCAAAGTGATCTTATTCAACATGGCATAAACTTAAATTTTTACAGTAACAAAATCAGTATATCTGCATTTTTATATACAATAGATGTGATCTTGACTAACAGTGACAGTCAATGACAGGACCAAGCCTCCCTATTATGCACTAAAGCAGGTGCCTATCAGTGCAAGTACCCACCAACTCGGGCACCCATCAGTGCAAGTACCCATCAACTCATTATTCAGCTTGTTATTTCTTGGATGTAACAAAATTATTATTAAAAAATACTGCGAGAAACAACCAATAGCATTACCATCCTAGCACCACTTTGTATTTTTATTCTTAAACTGTCATAAACTATAAATATAGGGAGTAACCAAACCACTAAATCAATGCACATACCTTCTTCATAGAGTAAGAATTTCACAAATTCATTAGGTTACAACAGATTACTGTCACCAGCCCAAAAGGTCAATATTTCTGTAGCATGTCTAGCACTGCCACCTAGTGACTACTCTGTGCAAACAAGCAACGGCCCATACTGCCACCTGGTGGCTACAGCGACACTTCTTAGGCTGATCGACCGAAGCACAGACATAGAGGAGAGGAAGCGAACATGCACACTGCTGGTTTCCCAGATGTCCAGGTGTGACAGTCACGGAATATGCAACATATTCACGAATCATTGGTAGTAACTCTTCGACTGCATCATGCACACATGCATGACGTACACATAGATCAAGTGAAGGAGAGGTTCAGCAAAGGAAGGAGCAGCATAAACAGCAGATGGGATGATTAACTATAAAGCCAACTATCCTAGGTGGAAGACAGAAATTAAGACTATCATTTGGTTAAATTACACACACACCCGCACCCACCCGCACCCACCCGCACCCACCCACCCGCACGCACACACACACACCCACCCGCACGCACACACACACACACACACCCGCACCCACCCGCCCGCACGCACGCACACACACAAACAAACACACACACACACACACATATGTATTCCGATAGTATATATCAAACACAAATGTATATGTACAAATATACCATTACCATGTAATTAACAATATGCATCACTATATTTAGTACCACAAATGGAGATTAGAACAAGTAGTCTTAAAGCCATTACTGCATATTAATAAAGTTAGAATAATTGTGAATGCTGGTATTTTTGTACACTGAGTGACTTACTTTGGCCAGGTTGTGGTACCGCCGGCTGCTCTATCATAGATGAGATATCTGCAAGGAGAAAGATGAAGGGTTTAATGATTTAGGGTCCACAAACATCACAGAAGATGAACTGCAAAACAGCAGATACATTAAAACATTGTTATGCCATGACTTTTTCAAATGACATATGCCCTACAAGAAGCCTCGGCTATTTCATGACCATTCCCACAATATATTTATCAGATGCAATGGTCCAATAATGTTAGACACCTCAAGCTATTTCACAATGACACTTGTTTTACATGACGGCACACATGACTAATTCATATGACCATCTTACATGATGACACACATGACTAATTCATATGACCATCTTACATGATGACACACATGACCATATATTAGTAATTTTGTGCCAGACACAACTGATGAACAGATCGGATGACAGAAAAAGAAAAAAGAACTAAAAACGTCATCATCACAAATAACACATTTTAAGGAGTAGTAATTTCAAGGTCACACGTAATGCAAAGAATTAGAAGATTTTGTCATGTTGACCCCTGCCTATGTAGTTATTCAGGGAAGCCAACTATGTCATGGCATTCACTACATTGTTAAAAACATGTCTATTTCATGCAGCCTTCGGAACACTTTGTTGATAGCAGAAGTGACATTTTAATGACAAGGACATTTTACTTATTTAACTTATTACTTATTTAAATCGTTTTTATTTTACTTATCTATTTAACTTATATGTTTATCTAATGCATCAACTTAATTTAGTTTTTTATCTAACTTATTTATTTAACTTATTAAACTCTTGTTTACCTGTCTTTTAAACACATTTCTTATTTTAACTTTTCAACTTATTTAAAATTAACTTAATATGAAATTGTTAGTGCCTTCAAGCAGGTTTTTTTA
Source organism: Lamellibrachia satsuma (assembly GCA_033239005.1). NCBI lineage: Eukaryota > Metazoa > Annelida > Polychaeta > Sabellida > Siboglinidae > Lamellibrachia > Lamellibrachia satsuma. Next base: position 8,227,833 of record BSQZ01000009.1, read on the forward strand.
AATCCGGACACATGGCGCGTTATATACGTATAACAATAAATAATCTCGCCTTCAACGATCTGGTGATATGCAAAGTGGAGATACAGGAGGAAGAGGAGATGCGCAGCTGCCACAACGCCACATATGACCAGCCTCTGAGTCCGTCCGTTCGTCCTCGCTATCAGGATGGACACCTGAAAACATCAAGTCACATTTCACTCATTGTTTTATGCCAAGTTCATATCATGTCGACTGGGCAAAAAATGTGTGCCATTCTGGACACACAGGAAAAAGTTTTGGAGTAATGACTCTGTCATTAACTGCAACGTAAACACACGTACGAATGTGCGTGCAAACACACGCACACGCACACGCACGCACATATGGTGGAGTATACAAACTGCAAATTTTAAAATGTAATTTCAGTTTTTACTGATACTGATATATCTACTGTCAGCCGAGTAATACAGCCAAAATGTTCACAAATATAACATTGCAAGTTTGAACAATCAAGACCCACGTGAAAAGAATGAAAACTTAAAATTATAATTTTGGTGTATTATATCTTACATTCATGACGCATGTAACAATCTTACCACATCCGGCAAACTATTAGATTAATGGTCAAAAGTATCTAGAAAATCTGGCAATACCTGTAGCTGAGTTCAAATGCAAGGCCACATACCATTTTCAGTGTCGACAGTCCCCCGAAGACAAGCCAGAGTGTGTAGAAGAACATATGGCTGTGTGACGTGTGGATGAGGGTACCAAGTAACAGAGCGACACAGTGGCCAAACAATGCATAGCCCTGCAAGGCAAGCCACATTACTTCCTTTTTTGATCACGATCATAAAACATAGTAAATGTTTTCAACATTGTCTATGCACAAAATTAGTATGTTTGAACGTACGTATGATATTTCATCGCATATATAAATTGTGGCATTCATACTGAAGATATATCATTAATAACGGTTGGTTGAAAATTATGTTTTGATCGTACTATTTATTATTTAATGAGGCGTATACATGACATTAATGTTACGTAATAAAAAAGATAATATGAGAAACAGCAATTATAAATTTATCACAGTCTTTCCGATTTAAGACTGCTCCTAATTACCATCTTTCATAAACAACACCCGAAAAAAAATTTGCATAGCAGTTGTACTCACCTATGATAGTGATTGTTTGATATGTCACTTTTCCATACATGACCATATCTATGTATATATATATAGTAATACCCAATGCATTGTAAACAGATAATGAGTGAATGCCATGCTTACGAGCAAAGACAAGAGCTGCACTAGACTGATGTGTGTGTTACAGATGTTAGCCAGGAACCACGAAAAGCCAGACATGCCGACCCAGTAGCCAAAGCAGATACCAAAGGCACTGCCCATCAACGTGCCTTCTTGCTGGAACATGAAGCATTAGTGTATAACAACTGTACAACGCAGAGACAACAACAGTCCTAGTCACTTGCTGAAGACAAAGATTTTATAATAATATAATCTACAAATACAGAAAATCACAAGTATGAAGCAGCTGTGAAGATATCTTATTGTGTTTTATTTATATCTTATTGTGTTTTATTTATATCTTATTGTGTTTTATTTATATCCTATTGTATGCTTTATTACTTTATTCCAGAGCAGTCTGCGATTTACACATGGCCAATTACCTTATCTGATTTCATTGTAGTTTTGCTTAATTACATTTTTATTAAATAGGATATACTATACTTATACATATATAATGTTATCAGAAATTTGTATTGTGCAAGCATGTTTTTTACTATACTGGTTATATTTTATCAATCTTGCATTTGTGTGCTTCTGAATGAAATATTATATATGTATGTACACACGCATGCACGCACACTTAAAGCAATTATATGTGCTATGATTTTGATTTTGTTTCACCTGCCCATACTCAAAGATTGGAAGTTGAGATAATATTAACTTATAAAATTATATATATATATATATATATATATATATATATATATATATATATATATATAGACAGCATGACCAAAGGAGTGTTGTTTCAGTAATATTGTTTATATCAACATGTGTACAATGTATGTATATATATATATATATATATATATATATATATATATATATATATATATATATATATATATATATATATATATATATGTACAATATATATGTGTACAATATATGTACACATATATATATGTACAATATATATATATATATATATATGTAGACAATTTTGTATTTTTCTTATTTTATGTTGCATTGACTACTGACCACCGTGTGTCCAGATGACTTCATCTGGAAGAGAAGGATGGCGATGAGAGACAACACGATCATGGTCGGTCCATACAGCTCCCGGTGCAGTGTCTGAAAGGCACACACATCCTCGTCAGTCAGACAGAACAACTGCCATTGGCACTATAGACTAAATTAGAATTCTGTAATGGTTCATTATGAAACTACATTCACATTCAGAACCAGCTGCCCAATGCACGAATGTTGGGCAACTTAAAGTGGCTCTCAAGACGCAAATCTTTCAGAATTATTTTAGGATTATATAATTTTTTACTACTTTTACATATATTATAACCATTTACCATTGTGATCGTAATTAATAGTATATAGTAGTTTTTATCTATGTATTTATTAATTTTAACTATTTACATAAAAGGTTTTATTGTAAAAATTGCACATGTTGAACATCATTAGATGCAAACATTTACAATTTTATGACGATCCTTTCATGTATATATCATTGTACAGTGCCCCAGAACAATTATTTGCAATGGGCGCTGTATAAGAACTGCATTATTATTAGCAGTGTAATTTTTATTATAAAACTACATTTGCATTTCATTTTACATTTGGTTAATCTTTTATTCATAGAAAATACATATAAATATGGAAAGAAGATCAGATGTCCCGCCCACCTGTCGTGATGTAGGTTTCTGAGGAATGAGAGACAAGAGCAGTCTGAAACAAACAAAGAACTTCTGGGTAAACCAAGTTTTCTTAAGACCTTCTAGACATGTACTCTTGGATGACCATCACATAAAATTAATAGACATCATTACGAATAGTTTTGCAGAAGATGAACAGTAAGAATCAGAAGCTGTATATCATGTACCACATAATGGTAACTGTCCACAATATCGTCAGTGAAACATCAGAACCCATATGTAAAGGTAATTTTTCTGACACATAACAACCTCTTATCTACACTAAAAGCTGATGTAACACAAAATGTATTAATTTCATTACTGTTCATCTGAACTTCAGTGATTTTGTGTTTGGAAAGCGACTGTAGTTTTGGCAAGAGTATTTTGAACAACATTAATTTAGCACCCTTCAGCACTGCACAAAAAGCACAAACAAATGACATGTGTTATGTCTTAAGATCATAGCCGAATTAACTGCAAAGTAGCAAAAGCTAAACAAAATTATATCGCTGAACTCTGAACCACAACCACTGGAAGGAAACTGTCACATCACCATGTTAAGAGGACAACATAAGTTAAGTTAATTCTAAATATGACCAGTGAATGACTGTCATTGCAGAAACATGAAATTCACACCTCTGACGAACTTCATGTGGTTCAACATCGAAGTAAGGTCGCAGCAGGTCAATGTTTGCGTAGAGATTGAAGACCTGCTTGGCACGCTGCTGGCCTTTCTGCCACATCTACAATGATACATAACTTTACTACAAAACTCCCGTCTGTGATATAATTTTGCATTTTTCTCCTTTAAAAATACAAACTACAAAATCTGATAATTTTTTCACATGATCATTTTATATATTAGAATCATGTTACATAATAGAATCATGTTACATATAGAAATTACAGAATCATGTTATATAATAGAATCATCTATATCCTTTCTAACATTCTAATGAATCACATTAAAACATACTTCTGACAATTATCTGTTTAATTTGAATGTTCCTGGTGAATGTCATGTTTACATTGCGTGCGGAGGGGAACAAATGTTACTGGTGTTAGTGCTCCTCTCATGTGATCCCATGATTCGTGAACGTCTGACCCCAATAAACTGTGTCCGCAGGTATTGGACATTGTTGACAGTGATTCATGGATGATCTCAATGGTTGATACTCATGAATAGATAAAGGTCAAATTATATTAAAACATTGTGGTCCACTGAAACACAGTTAGGTGGTCAATATGTTACATTTAGATATAGTTTATACAATATAACATTAGGTGGTCAATATGTTACATTTAGATATAGTTTATACAACATAACATGGTTTTACAAAAAAACTAGGCATCATGACAGGTAGATGGGGCATCCGATCTGTTCGCCACCTTTAAAGCGAAACAAGTCATGGTTTTTGGCCTATACACCTATAACAATTACTAAAATGCCAGTGGTTAACTAGGAAAACATTACTGAATACACAGCATTTTAATTCAGGGGCCGCGCCATACTGCTAGATAACCCAATGGCATGAGTGTGGTATTCTGGCAATATTAACTCGTCTCATGAAAATATATTTGTGTACACCTATTCCTATACTTGCCAATAGGATATGGCGATGCTATTTGCATCCAAACTAATGTAACATAATATGTTGGCCCTTGTTTACTAAACTAGTCCTCTTTCTGGCAAAATAACATGTTTGTTTGAGACTTTGCATTGCTGACCTCCCTTAATATGTCACTTGTAGTCCAGGTTACACCGATTTCATAGAACTGTGCAATATGTCAGCCCTTGATCATTCGGAGAAATGACCGAAATCTCTAACTTTTAGAATACATTCTGAGTAAACCACCTGCGTGATATTCTTGATTTTAGTTGCACATGATTTGTTTTTATTATCTCTTTTAGGTGCATAGCCCCAAAACCATGACTTTTGTTTCACTTTAAATAGTCAGTTTATTCCAGGATATGCAATATTGATGATAAATTGAATGACCAAGCCACTCAACTTTTACTTATAATGTCAGTCTAATACTTCTTTACTATACAACAATACAATATTTTCAGCATGTAACGACAACAGTAACAGATTTTTTCATTTTCTACTCACAAAGCTGGTGACATTCTGCCTCATCTCGTCTTGCATTCCTTCCATGAAGTCACCTTTTCCTTTGCTTTGTGGCGGGGTTGACCCACCTGTATCTATATGACAAACAAACAGGTTTAACACTGCCACAAAACAACAGGCACATCTTCAAAAATGGTAGTATGCTATGTTAAACAGATGCAACAACATACAGACTGGCCACATCATATGGATTTCTTGTATGCAATATTGATTTTTTTTTATTTTGGGTGGAATACAGTCAAAATATTGTATTAGATTGTAATAAAGTACATATATTCTTATGTTCATCATACAAGAATAAAAGTTAATGACAAACTTATAGTGAGCGGTCAAAGCACAAATACTTTTTATGCCAGGCGGATTTTTGATGAAACAAACCTTGGGTATTTTGTTTGATGAATGTATATTTTGTAGCCTGATAGATGATGACACTTGATTGGACGATTGGAATAGTAATGCTATCGGTCGATTAACCAATGAATTTTTTTATACAAGTTTATGTGGCTTCATATAGAATTTCAATTCAAAAATATGGATTTCAACTAAACAAATTCAAATTTGCATGTCTAAAAATACCTCCAGCATTGAATTTCGATACCGTACAAAGTCATTTAGCAGCTGTGTATCATTAAATAGAACACACAATGGTTGATCTTGTCTTATTGTGTACAGTACAAGAATTACCTGTGAAGTTTGTTTCATAATCTGACTCATCTCCATCCATAGCTTCCATTTCAACAATGGATGAGGCATCCATCTGAAACAATGAATTGATCATGTGACTAAATTTTACCAAAATATGAATTATATTGTAGTTAAACTGACTGTGTTTTAGTCACTGTTGCTTTCAGGAGATCATTCAGCTTATGAGTCATGGCTGGTTTCCCTGATGTGGGCAGATGCATCAATGTGCAAATGCATGAAAACATGGACAACTACACAGTAGTCACATAAGATAAGGGTTTACTACTTGCAGGAAAGCTAGTTACAGGATGTTCTTTTATATAAAATACATATCATAATTGATGTAAAGGGTATTTAAAGGTAAGTCCATATATAGCACAGTATATCCATTATCCAGCCCCTAAGACCGCTAAAATCGATTTACACTTCACCCTCTAGCAGACCTCTTCATTCAAACACAAACTTGACTTCTTTGGGAAGCATTCGGCCACACTGTAATTACTGCACGAAGACTAGTCATTCACATAATCCACCACTGTCTGTATAGTCAGGTATTGATTTATATAGCTGAGTGAACTGATGCAATGTGGAGTGAACAAAAGTGCTCAAGCTTCGAAATGGAAGCTTGAGTTAATGTTTCTTTCCAGGTTTATTTTATGCACAATGGTTGGCTGCATGTCGCATGCTTAAAAGTGGCAGTAATGTGGCATTACTAAGTAATTCCTAAAGGAGGATTTTTTATTTCGCTAGAATTTTCTTCATACAGGAGTAGGACTAGGACGGAGTTAGGAATTAGGTTTGCTATTTGCAAGCCCCATAGCCTAGGGAATTATACCAGCCTATGCATAGGCCTATGTCTAGACTCGAGACGTGTCTCTGAGTCTGACAGTGTCACTGTCTGTCAGTGACACACTGAGTCTGACCGAGACTAAGTACTAAACGTAAAAGTCTAAACTAGAAAGTAGTGACAGTCCAGCCGAGGGCGAGACAGCCGTTAGTCGCCCAGGACGATTCATGTGGCGCTGCTGGTGGCTCTCGTGTTAAGTAGTGAACCTTAGAAGTATCACGTTTGACGTTTCTCTATATTATGTAGGCTACATATGAAATAATATAACCTAGATTACTTACCTTCTCCTGTGTTCCGCTTTGACTCGCCATGTTGGCAATATTGACAGGAAATAATAGTGAAAGCGTCCTCTGGTGACATGCAATGTAACTAAATTACAGTAATGTAAATATAAACCAACAGGTGGCAACGGATTCTATCGATGCGTGATGATTTTAATCGTGACACACACACTGCATTCACACACGAGGGTATGAGTCAGAGCATAGCAGTTCCGACAAATAAAGTTTCATATTTCAGAAACAAAAAGTGCGTCTTCGGAGACTGATATTAAACCACAGTGTAAAAAAGTAGGAGTTTAGTATTGACGGAATGTATCCACATCACGTACGCGCGCGCACGTACTGTAGATTATTGTGGAGCAAAACGCACCCACTGGACAAAGAGCATTCCACATATCTCAACAGATGCCCCTTATATTGGAGCAATCTACAAATCAAACGATGCAACATGATGCCAAAACCATTTGGCTACGTTCGATTTTAACAGAACTATTAACCCCAATAGCATCTGCATACTTTAACAAAACACAACTGTAAAAAACGGTTTAGATATCTATTATAGGGGATATATATTATGGGAGATATCTAACCAATGCCACATATTACATGTATGAACTAATGCCACACATCGTAGCAAAATATAGTGACCTTACGTTTTGCTATAACATGCGGCATTGGTTGATATGAGCAATAATGTGGCATTTGTTATTTTTGTAATTCAATTATCCCATCCATTGTGGGCACCCCTGATGTGGGTCTCAATTATCCCATCCAATGTGGGGCACCCCTGATGTGGGTCAAAGTGCACCCCAACAGCAATGGGAGTGGTTGTGGCATAAATTAAACCATTTGGATATCGTTTCATACCCTTATTGCATTTGTCATGAAAATGTGTTGAATATAACCCATCTTTAAATGTAAGTTGACCTATGATTAATCATGCATGCTTTTCTAATTGTGTTAGAGCATATAGGTTTTATATATCGATGCTGCTAAGATGCTAATAAATGTATACAAAATATCAAACCATGGATATAATAACAAACCATATAATATATATATAATTCATAATATGCATAGTAGGACAAATTGCTCCGGGTGTGTGCTTTGCCTCACATTAAAATTTTGCTAAACGTGTAGGACTGCCACTAAAAAAGAAATTGTGTTTGCTTCTAAATTAAGGGTGCCCTTTGCATTACATTACTCTACATGCAGGTGTAATACAAATCATAGTCTCAACTTTATTGTCATGACTGCTGGCTTCATCAATGTATATCAAATATGTTCTTCAGCAAGGTTAATGATTATATATATAGTGATGTGATGCGATGACTACAAAATTCCCATTTACATTTTATTTAGTTTTCTCTTTGGGTAAAGTTCACTTCTCGTCGGTCGGATCTTTGAAGAGGGTGAACGAGTGACTCTGGGCATCTTTGTACAAATGGTGCAATAATTGATAATGTGGACCGTTCATGCATATACTTTATACAATTAAATTATAACGTCGAGATTCTCATTGGATTCAATATTATGTCCCGGATATCCTTAAACATGCAAAGTCGCTTAATTAGTAGCTCTGAATATGGCAGATATTTTCATCTACCCTAACGCCTGCATGTAATTTGTTGTTAATTAAATTAAACGAGATATTTGCATTTATATAAACTGTCCTCAACTAGCCCGGATCTCCCCAACGCGCAGTAATTACGATCGTGGCACTGCTGTAACAGTCTCGCAACAACCACAAGCTGAGTAATATGGTGCGGTAATGCGTCTGCAAGCTTGTGTCTTTCCGATCCGACTAGTTGTTTGGTTAATTTACAGACTTTTAGCATTTTGCAAAAGATGGTGCTCACCAATTATGCAAGCCTGGGTTAAAGGAAACTTGTACAGCAAAATCGCTGTAGTGAGCAACAGGTAAACAAACTATAAGTCACCTGCCACGTCAAAGTCATGTCACTCGGACCGATAATCGGTCAACCGTCAACTCGGCGAACACAAAAGTGTCGCCTACGTTAATCTGATTAAGTCTGAGCGACGTGGAAGCCAGACCTGGAAACTTACTTAGGTTTACTTAGGGTCTTCCTGACCGTAGGCGGTGGCCTCGGACGGTGGTCAGATCTTCAACTTTCCTTTGGAATGCTCTACGACTTCCTGGCAAGGCAGCTTTGTAGTTGTAGAGAAACTCCTCAGTACTCCAATGTCTGTGTAGACGGATTTTAAATGAGTTGACACTTGGGGCAGTTACAACTACTTCCGGTAGATCATTCCATAATCTGGTAACTCTAAGTGAGAAGCTTGCTTTTCTAACATTTGTACGAGCACGTTCTATACATAATTTCAAACTATGGCCCCTTGTTCCTTCCCTTGTATCACTGTCTTTGTACAGCTTGACAATGTTAGATACGTCACTGTCATATTTCCCGTAGAGCAGTTTATATACCTCAATCATATCACCACGAGTTCGTCTATATGCAAGTGTAGGAAGTTTCAATCTCTGAAGTCTTTCCTTGTAAGGAATATTCTTCATACCAGGAAGCTGCTTTGTTGTGTGTCTTTGCACATTTTTGATGGCATCTTTGTATTTCTGTTTATAAGGGGACCATATTAATATTACATAATCTAGATGACTAAAGCTTTATATAATGGCACAAAATTATGTTGATTTAGGGTTGTAAAGGACCTTCTAATAACTGCCATGATACTATTTGCTTTGTTTATTTTTTGGTTTATGTGTTTATCAAATCAAAAGGTTTTAATCAATTATAACCCCAATGTCTTTTTGTTCTTCTATTCCTCCTAATTCATGGGCAGTATTATCTATCTTCAGGTTGTATGCATATTCTTGCTGTATTGTTTTCCCTATGTGCATTAAATTACATTTATCTGGGTGGAACCTTAATAACCATTTACTTGACCAAGATCTAAGTCGTTCTGTAGTGTATGCTGGTCATGTGGACTAGTAATCATTTTGAAAACCTTTGTATCATCCGCAAACATATATACGTTCGAAACAATATTTTCAGGAAGATCATTTATGTATAAAACAAATAGGATCATTCCTAAGACACTGCCCTTTGGAATACCACTTGTTATATTTGCCCACTCAGAATTTGAACCATTTACATTGATCTGCTGTACCCGGTCAGACAAATACACCTGGATCCATCTTAGTGTGTTATACTCTATACCATACGATTTAAGTTTGCCTATCAATCTTTTGTGAGGGACGGTGTCAAGTGCTTTCATGAAGTCCAAATATACAACGTCTACCTCTGTCTAAAGCTTTGGTCCATGAGTCAATAACATTTAATAATTGGTGTACCATAGAACGACCTTTAATAAAACCAAATTGTTGCATACAGAATAATTTATTCCTAATCATATGATTGACAATATGGTCTTTGACACATTGTTCCATACATTTACATATCATACTTGTTAAGCTGACTGGTCTATAATTTCCTGTGTTTTTTCAATTACCCTTCTTAAATATGGCTGAGATCCTTCCCTGTTTCCATTCCTTTGGTAGTTCACCCACAGCCAGTGAATCATTAAATAGCCTAGCTAGTGGTTTACATAGATGATTAGATAGCTCTTTCAACAACCTAGGACACCATCTGGCCCTACTGATTTACACACATTAAGGTTATCAAGTTTTTTTTTATTATTTCCTCTTCAATAGTGAATTCTTCCATGTTGTGCCTTAACTTCACTGGTGGAATATGAGTGATATCACCATCTGGCTCTATAGTAAAAACACTTGAAAAAAAATTTCCTAAGACATCTGCCTTTTCCCTATCAGAATCTGTGAGTCTAGATTTAGTAATCTTTAGGCTGCGTTAACCGTCGAGAGAAGTGTCATAAACTAGATCTAGGCACGTCTGTGACTGTCTGATGGATTCTGCAGTGTAATAAAAACTAGGAAAAAACAAGTCTAAACGAAATTCAAATGGAACTTGTTATCTAACGTCACTTTGTAGACATGTCAATGCTCGTACCTTTAAAAAATTATCACCTTTGACTTGTATGACCATAAATAGGCACTTCAACAAAATACGCTGCCTTGGTCATTCTGCATGTGCGAAAATCTGCTCACAATTACTGGGATGTCGTTGACATTTAGTTTTGTCTTGTGTTTTGTCGGCTGTTTCCATTCATTTTCATCAGCTTGAACGGCATCTTCGAAAGCTAACTTTCATAGTCGTCTTTTTCTTATTGAAATTGGACTAAAATAAAGCTTACAATTGTCAATTAGACGGCATAGGTGTATTTGTAATGCAAGTAGCACAAATTTGTAAATTCATCGGAATATGTCAGTGTTTTAAACATGTTCTATAAGTTGAAGTTAGTATGTGAAGAATCTTTACGCAAACGCAAAATGTGGTTTTAGTCACATGCAACATTGTGACGTTTTACGGATCTGTTAGTGCGAGTCTCCAGAACGAAATCATGACTTACATTTCTCTAAATTGAATTCACTAGAAAGCCAATACAATCTGTTTTATGTGATATTATTATTAATGGTTAAATTGTTTGGGCCTTGGATAGAGCCTAAAAAATATAAGAATTTTATAAAATAATGCAATTTTTGAATAATTAAAAAAATCTTTAAAAAATTGTGCAACAGATTTGTATTGTAAATCACAATAACAATCAATTATTTTATTGATTGAGTGCAAACTAATTGTTATTAATTATTTTATTGATAGAATGCAAACTAAACAATTTGTCAAACCATTTTTTTAGTTAAACTACTTGTAAAAAAAGACATTTTGTGACAAGTTGCTACTGGACAAAACTGCTGAATAAATATATACCTCTTAAGACCAAGTTGCAAGATTTTGTTTGTGACCTAATATATTATGTTAATTTTCATACTTATCTTAATGGGGGATGGGGGTATGAAAACCAATTTAACAATATTTGCATGCAGAATCAATATAATTAGGCCAAATCACAACTGCACCAAGAAGTGTATGAATCATTTAGACAAATTTAATTTCACATTCGGTATGTGTAACCATAAGTAAAACTGGGGATATATATTAAATAATATACAAAACTCTGAACACATTATACAAATACCTTCATAATCATGGAAGTTATGGCCTTTTATTGAAATGTGTCGGTCTGTTGAATTTGCGTACTAATTAGCCAATGTTCACTAATTAATTGCATTAATTGAGTTACTATTGATGATAAATGAATGTGTGATTTATAAAATTATAATTATGATCCCAATTAAAAATGTGTTTCCAAACCCTGAACAAATTATTAAAATATCTGAAACAAATAAAAAATGCATTAAAAAATGTATTGAAAGAAAAAAATTTAGTATTTTCTATAGGAGATACACAACAAAAGTTTAGATTTTTTTATTTAAAGTGTAATATCTTTGGATGTAATAAAGATATAGCAATAAAATAAAAAGTTCTGGGTTCCTGGGGATGTCACCTTTAATGTAAATCAATTGCCAATATTGTACCATGACATTTAATTTTAAGTACCTATCATAAGTGGCAGTGCACAGCGCATGTCTTGGAATGTTGGGAAAAAAATACCATAGACATATGCTCGTGCCTTATGCTGCCCCGTTTAAATGGCAACATGGAAACAGCAGCCAGTCTCAAAGTAACATTTATGAAGTAAGACTCATGGATTTGGTATGTTACGGAACAGCATCATGCACATTTACGATTAACAAATCCTTCACAGACACTTTATGATTTATGTTAAATGTACACCACATTTTTGACTGATTCTTCTTAACTAGTAAGTCTCCCATTCTGCCAGGTGTTTACATGATACCAGAGCACGGCAAGTTTTTAACTTGAACTGTGTATGTTCATTTATGTTGTAGCATCATGACTCAGGAGTGAATACTCTTACTCTAAATCTATGTAATATCTGGAATGTCACTGGTCAGAAGACGACCCAGCATGGGAACTTCAGCGCAGGAACTTCAAAAAAGTCACATTCTAGAGATACTATAAGTTACAACTCTTTGTCTGACATTGTTTCTAAGTTACTCTGTGATATTCAAGAATATTTGCGTGTGTGTATATATTATATATATATATATATATATATATATATATATATATATATATATGCAGTACTGTGTTTGTTGACAGGTGACTATGTCTCCTGTGTTGCAGGTGGCGTAGAAATCTCCTAGTGCTGGTGGTGGTATGCCTTCTCATATTTTACATGTGGCCTTTCGCAAATCAGCACCGTAAAGTTGGTTAGTATCTCATTTACTTTTTATCTCATTATCTTTTATCTCATTTACTTTTTATCTCATTATCTTTTATCTCATTTACTTTTTCATTCACAGAATGGAGATTCTAGTCTAGGCATTTTGATCAGGGATTCAAAGTCAAATCATTGTTAAACTCACTCTATTATGTTGGTTTTGTGGGAACTTAAAGTTAAAGATGCCTATGAAAAATGCATATTGATGATTTATTTTATATTTTATGATTAATTGAGAAGCTGAAATGTTTAAAAAAATCTAAATGGGTGAAGTATTTTTTTTGAGATATGGATTATTGAAGATGAAAGAAAATGGTCACAAAATTATGGCATATTTGAATAAAACTAATACAAAGTTGCAGTAAATAGAATTTGGCACATTAATCGTTGTCCTATAATTAAAATATGCCAAAGACAGTAAATGTATTCAATGTATAATTTTTTTACTGATATAATTTACAGAAAGTTGCTTAATTGTAACAGAAGTTAACTAATTCAATTTAGACATGTAACATCATTTTGTTGTTGTGGGGGGTATTGTAGCTCCAATGGCACAAGAGCTGGGCCTTTAACGATGCTTTTCATCACGAGTATCAAAAGTACACATAAATCATATGTAACCTTACTATGTTTTAATGAAGTCTATGGTGGAAGTTGTTGACAATATTACGCATTTATGGTGATGAGAAGAGACAATTATTTTCTTTGTGATTTTTTGTAGTGTTACAAGAAACTGCTTGCATTCCACCATTGACAGTTATTAAGTATATTATCTTATCTTTAATTTGATATATAGCATTTAGTGGCACCCCCACCAGGCCGCTATGCCAGTGCAATCCTCTATTTTTGCCCCTGGTAGGCATACTGTGATGTCATCTCCTCTGTTTATAATTTTATCCACTTTCCTAATGATAGAATCCCCCATGAATATCCGGGCTTTCCTCGCCTTCCCCTGTGAAACTGCATCAGCAATGCTCCTTTCCTGATGCACACTACGCCCCCTTTCTCTTCTATCATCAGCCTCTACTGTCTTACCAACTGGCAATCCCTCTCCACTCACCCGTTTACCTTTCTTTTGTTGCATGCTTCCTGTCGCCTTTCTTCTTCTGATGCACAGTCTTCTCCTTTTCTATGCTCTTTTTATCCTCGACCATCTTACCACCTGACAATCCCTTTCTACTCACCCGTTTATCTTCCTTTTGTTGCACACTCTTCCTTTTTCCATCTTTCTTCTTACCAGCTTTCTTCCTCACATTGCCTCTGCTCTCCTTGTTCTCACCACCTCTGCTCTCCTCGTTTTCACTACCTCTGCTCTCCTCGTTCTCACCACCTCTGCTCTCCTCGTCCTCACCACCTCTGCTCTCCTCGTCCTCACCACCTCTGCTCTCCTCGATTTCACTACCTCTGCTCTCCTCATTCTCACCACTTCTGCTCTCCTCATTCTCACCACCTCTGCTCTCCTCGTTCTTACCACTTCTGATCTCCTCGTTTTCACTACCTCTGCTCTCCTCGTTCTCACCACCTCTGCTCTCTTCATTCTCACCACCTCTGCTCTCCTCGTTTTCACTACCTCTGCTCTCCTCATTTTCACTACCTCTGCTATCCTCGTTCTCACCACTTCTGATATCCTCGTTCTCACCACCTATGCTCTCTTCTTTCTCACCCTGCCCTGTCATCATCAAAATCATGTGTCTTAACCCATTTACCTGCTCCTGCGAACATTACACTGTCTTTCACCCCCTACATATGAAATGAAAATCATCTGCCTGCACCTCTGCCCATAAATTTACACATCTGGACTTTGCAAAGTCTGTCCAACTGTCGCAGCTAGAGCATGTCAAATTACGTTTCGCCTTTACTTGGCGTTTGCACGGCGCCATGTTAGAAATTCAATTTATATTTGTTTATGATCAGTGGTGTTTACAATTTATACTAGGTAGTCTTCACAACGACTGTTTTTGTGTCGTAATACACACTTTATGCTATATTACTTAGGTCTTAATTAAATTTACAACTATTGACGTGCAACTAATTTTGTATTTAACAGCTGACGACAACAAACATAATATCGCTCGTGCTAAAAAAGTCAGTGACCTTCTTTAAATTACATTGAAGTACTACCTACGGCTAACTTATAACAACAAATGTTGCTAAAACAAAATATCCAGGTGCTCAATCTTTAGTATGTACTAAATTATTTACAATAATAGTATGTTTCGAATTATGTACCCAATCAACTGATCATAACAAACCTTAATTATCACTCGCATTACTGAGTCTTCAGCGATCTACTATATAAACTACCCTAAATTACTCCTATGGCTAAATTTTAACAGCGACTATTGCCAAAACAAGGTCTCTTGCAAGTTTATGTTTAATATACACATAATAATACTACTTATCTGATATTCCACGCTTTAGACAAATATCCAATCCACCAAATCTCAAGATTTCCAAAGGAAACGTCGTGGACACATATAGAGGAACAGATAGTGTGATTTGGAAAGCAAGGGCAGCCTTCATCGTGCTTAATAAGATATGGAAGTCCAGAGAAATTTCAATATCAACCAAGCTGTGCATTTTTAGTTAGAATGTTAAGGCTGTGCTTATGTATAGAGATATGGCATACCACAAAGTCTATGCTACAGAAGATCCAAACTTTTGTAAATAAATGTCTAAGAAGAATTCTACGGAAATGGTGGCCAGAAACAATTAGCAGTGAAGTACTATGGGAAAGAACAAGCCAGGAACTAATCAAACACCAAATTAGTAAGTGAAAAAGCTTAAGTCATTTATGCATTCATCACTAAGCCACAGAAAACAATGCAATTTTTATATGTTCGATGTGTCATTGACAAAACAGCACTGCGCAGATAGATCTCTGCTTAGTTTCAAATTGTTCATGAAGCTGACTATGTCTTTGCCTCTTTCGCAGAGACAGATCTCTTGGTTTCCCTTTTACATTTGGTTTTAAAAAACTACATTTAAAATGGTCCATAGTAAAATAATTATCTATGTGGAATAATTACCTAGTTTGGGGAAAAAATGGACAGGTGAGGAATCTGTTACCTTCACTGGTAAATTAGACTAAAATTAGCTGTCAGTGGGGAAATCCTGCATACAATAAATCTACATTTTAGCTGACTTGATATGTGAAGTTTTCTCATTGTTTTTGTGACTTCCTTTGACAAAGAGAAGAACCATTCATTAAACAAGTACATTTGTCTTTTTGATCAACTTAAAGTTGTCTTTGAAATAGTTTGTCCTGACTGAATCTTTCACAAAATAATTTAACATTGAACATAATTAGGTTAAAAGGTAGGAATCCCTGTAAGCAGTAGTTATTGTTTTGTACATTCAGTTGACAGAAGGTGTGGATATGGTTGCATCAGTAAACAGCTAGAACGGGTTAGAATATACTGTAACGTAATACATCATATGAATAGTTTCATGTTTCCAGCTTACTGGTTTTAAACCAGGTGATGCCCACTGTAAGACAGGGATGTCACATTTATCATGACTTGATGTTATGGCAAACATTTTGTTATTGGAAATATATACATATCCTACAGTACCCATCTTGTCTTCAGATGTGGTGCAGCTATGTCTTGACTCGGCCCTGCTGCGCCACAAGGCGGTGCTACAGCAGAGCGATGCGGTGCTCAGTGACTCAGACAACTCCGAGTTTATCCCTTTCATTGGTGAGTTTGTTGGGCACAGTGGTTAGACCGTTGAATTGTCAGTCAGGAGGACTGGGGGATAATTTTGTTCACTCCACGTTGCCTCAGTTCTCTCATCAGTATAAATAAGTACATGACAGTGGCGGCTATGTGAACGAATAATTGTGATGCAGTTATTAGAAATGGCTGAATGCTCCCCAGAGAAGTCAAGTTGGTGCTGTAATGAACACGCCTGCCAGAGGGGTGTATGTTCCCAAGGACTTGATACAGTGCTATATAAAAACTGACCTTTGCCTTTCTCGTAAAATCCAGTGAATTAACCAGTGTTTAGTTCATTCTGTTAAGAGATGTAAATGGCTGCTGGGTATGATTTTTTTTTGCATGTTAGTGCAATTTTGTATGCCCAATCAAATCTGTATAGTGGGTTTTTCTGAATAAAACATATATTGCATATTTTTCAAAACCCTGTTTCCGTGGCAACAAACAAAATGGTTGCAGTATGAAGGAATTATAACCGGTCTAAAAAATTACATCACTTAGAAAGTAATGGATGTTTTATCATAATACTTTCACAATCATCATTGGCTTAGTTAACTCTAGAACTCTTCTATTTAAAATTTCCAACATTATGAATATTTTTTAATTCAAAATTTTTAAAGTTATGATATTCTAAATGTACCATTTGTCGACACATTTGTATTCACTACCCTCAAGATATTGCACAAAACCTAAATTTTGTAAGAATTTTTTTTTTAGAATATGCAAGTTAACACAACAATCCCAACCAGATGACCATATTATTTTAAATTCCAGAGTGTACTTTCTCGTTGTTACAATGTAATTTCTTGTAAATGGTCATTAAATATTGAATGACGGCATTGATTATATGGTAATTGCAATCTTTATCCATGAATAAAACTTACTTAGAAGTGTGTCATTGCTATTAAAGTGAACTTTATTGATAAATGACATTTTTGTACGTACTTCAGCATGTCATTTTTGTCAGGTATAACCTTATAGCAACAATGCTGACTTTTGAGGTTGCTCCTAAGGTAGTGACACCCTCATGGAAGGCCTACACCATAGTGAGACCAGATATTGTTTATATGTAGTAGCTGTCTTGTATTGTCACTTGACCAGAATATCAGATTGCATAATATGGTGCATAGCCTGACACTGATGCGCCTTTATTTGTTAGTCTCATTAATTTACATGACCACCTGCACAAAATGATGGAATATTTTCTACCAATTGTAATATTTTCATACCTGTGAATGTTCCAGTTTTACTGAGATCATAGCCAAGTTGGGTATTTTGAGTAGCAGCCTATTACAGTGTAGGCTGTGAATTAGTTATTGACAATAACGTATATCTCAGACAGTCTCTGGCTCTGGGTTCGTTCATAATCCTATCCTATATGTTACCGTACTGACTGATTCCAGGAAACTATTGTTTTGCAGGGAATGGCTACATGGGAGTAGACTTGAAGGGGAACAATCAACTGTACATCAGAGATGGAAGGTCCTTATCACTGCAGGTTCCCTTCTACCCCAACGTTCGAATATCTGTCATGGGCTACGACTCCAAAGGTAGTTAGCCTGCCTGTGCAGAGGGGTGGCTGCTCATGCTACCATTTAACGTGACAATTACATGATTATAATACAGATTTCCAACTTCAAATTAGCAATGTTTAAAATGATTACCATCCAAGGCAAAGACCCATATGGCAAGTGGACAAAGAAGCCATTGGCTTGTCGAGAGTTAAAAAATTGTTTAATATATGTGTAACCTGCCCCCAGAAATATGTGTCAACCTTGTTTTTTTAATCTTTCTTGAGTGAGAAAATGATATTTCTATCAATATTTTAATATCCATTCAATATCTTGAAACTTCAATGTGATCTCCTCTTAACCTCCTTGTCTCTAGGGTTGTTAACCCATTAGACCCCACAACGGCCGTGGCCGGACGCTCTGTGCAGTCCTGGAACGGCCGCATACAGGACCCTCTATTAAAAAAAATCCTGGCGAATAACTACTGAACTAAACGCTACCAAATTGTGCCACACACTAGTGGATACATTTTGCAACAACAACAGCTCGTTACGTGCATGCGTTGCCCTTTCGGAAATCTTGATTTTCATCAGTTTTGTTCACACTATCTCGAAAATTTTTATTTCTATATTTGTCATGATAAAATATGGTGTAACCTAAAAAATATCCGTCAGAATTTGGTAATGTTTTCAGTGGTGCAAAGCTAACACATATAACTACATTTTCTTCGCTGAGTTGCATAGGGTTATAGCATGGGATCATTGTCAAATGTCAGTCGCAATTTTCAAAGTTTTAACAAATGTGCTATTTTGTCTTTGCAAATTGTTATCAAATGTCAACATTTTATTAATATATCCTATTTCTATGTATACATGCATGTGGAGAAATTACTACTCTTCAAAATAAACACAACTTGTAATTGTCAATATTGAATAGTTTTTTCTACAGATTTTTGAACACAAGGAAGTAAAATCGCTCAAAATTTGCCAGAAATCCTGGGAATATGGTGGCATGTTTTAATAAAATCCTGGGGCCTAATGGGTTAAACTATTCTTTCAGGTGTTCTTCGATTAATAGGAACACTTTATGTTTCAGAGAGTCGTCTGATTGATTTTAGGTCTGGATTGGTCAGACGCATTGCGTGCTATGGAACGGTAAGTGTCAATGGTTAGTTGCATATCAGAACAATCAACATATATTCATGTGGTCAGCTAGCATGTACGTTTTTACACCTGGATAAATACAATTTTGAAATCTACCAAGTTTGTTCTGTTCCTTTACTTAGTTTATGCCATGATGTCCGATGTGTTTCCAGGGCAGCTCGACAGTCAATGCAGAAACTGTTGGATACGTTCACAGGGCAAGACCATCCGTCTTGATACAGAATATTCGAATCTCCAATCCATCTGTGAGTTCCAATTACTGACCCTTCTAAGGTATCATACTAAATATATCCAGGTTGGTTATGGCTGTTTGTGTGAGGCATACTGTCACTCTGCCGTCAAACCATCTAACTTGTTGACTGGAGTCGTAGGGGCTGACTCGAGTCGCCCATTGTCAGGACTTGTGACTTCACTTGGAATTCAGACAGATGACTCGAGAATTGACATGGAATTGGTTATTAACTTGGGACTTGACTTGCCAGTTTGTGACTTGCCAACAAGTGTCTGATGGCTCGAAACATACACAAAATGAGACTTTGTTATGACAAGTTGCACTGAGTTCAATAATTAGTAAGTACTTATTGTGATTGGATAATGCTGTATTGAGGAAGCATCCGCCTAAATTTTCCATTAAAAATTAACGTAGACAACCCACAACAATCATGACAATTGGTGAACCGTGGTGAGTTGCGACATGGAATTCACAGAGATGACTCGAGACTTGACTTGGAGGTAATTGACTTGAGACTTGACTTGCCAGTTTGTGACAGTCTAGTTAAACTGGAAACTAACCATGCAACATAAGGTGAAATGGACTTTTATTTTTGTGACATTTGATTTGTGTATTTGTTCCATGTATAATGTTCCATGTATTTATTCAGCCAGACAAGGTTGTGGGGCATTGACGTGAATATTGGCTCTGTTGGCAGCACACGCAAGTGACGCTAAACATCGAGCAGACAGGAGTGTCTGGATGGAGTGATGCGAAGCGGGGAAGTAAGAGGTAGGTCTGCGTGTACTAAGTACCTCGGTGATCAGACGGCAGTTCCACTTCTTTGTTCCAACTAGTTAACTAGATAGAACAAAGCTGATTTGTGGGTGGCCATTATGGGGAAAAAAATTTTAAATTTCATCTTGCCACCAGATTACTGAGTGGCTGTTCCTACATCCAATAGGGAAAATTTAGCCATATATGTTAGCTGGTAAATAAAAAAATCAATCATATTATGTTAAGAACTTCTATTTTTATGTTATGGCACCAGTCATTCTAACTGTCTGAACTAGTATAATAACCTGACTCAGGAATACTATCAGGCATTTTGCCTAAATATCAATGCACACATAATCGAAAATAGTCAGAGTATAGCAGCAGACTAGTCAAAAGCAGAAGCAACGCCGTTATCTGTCCTGCGGTGGCCATCAGGAGCAAGAGAAACTAAAAAATTTGGAAACTAGAAATCACGAATTCTGTTCTTTTTATCAGTTTTAATGACACATAATGTATGTCGGTGGTGGTTTTCAATTGAATCAATAGTTCAGTTTCATCATGAGGTGCTTGATCGTTTACTGAAACCAACTGACTTTCGACCATACTCGATCATAAGAATGACACTACTAATTACTGTCCTGATCTGGTTGTGTTGACCTTACGACAGTAGTCATATTGGCCGGGCGTCCAGCGTGGAGTTCACCATGACAACGGGCGCAGTACAACTCCAGAATACCCTTACACAACAAACGCAGGTCGTTGCCATAGCAGCCAACAAGCTTCCCGAGACGGTCTCCGTGCGACCCTCAGAGTAAGTGCCATTACCCCTTCATATGTATATATATATATATTTTTATACGTATATATATATATATATATATACATATGTGCTAGGCTAGCACTACCAGTGGCCTTTTGGGCCATAGGCCACGTTATCGGATTTGGCTAAACAAGCTACCCATTTGAGCCAATTTGGCCCCCAGCATTTTCATTGAAAAGCATGCAGAATACATGAGCGTTAATTAGGCTAAAGCAATTTGTATTTAACTAAAAAAAAATTGGGGGCTTTAGCCAAAATGGTTAAACAGTTTACAATATTAGAGCTACCACAGATATATGTATATATATATATATATATATATATATATATATATATATATATATATATATATATATATATATATAGACATATATACTTACATATTTATATATATATATGGGTCTTATCTTAAATAAAAGTATCCATATTTGATACGTATACACAAAAGAATTTGTATTTAAAATTGCAGTCCACATTTGTGCTGGCCGAATCTGTACATATAGCCACATTATATCTTTTGCAGGACTTGGACGTTTCAATTGGTAATTGTAGTGAAGACATCAGATAAACTGGTCACAAAGCAAAACAAGGACCTTGCTAGAAAGGAACTAGCCCTGTCTGCAGAAAGGGTGAGCATTGCAGAAAAGGACCAAGTGGCTTGCCAACTGTATAAGCATAATTGAATAAGTAACTGATTAAGGCTGGCATCGATACCGGTTGTTGATTTTTGTTTTCCATCACTGATTGCGTTTCACTGCTGTCTCCACCACCCGTCTCCACTCCCCTCTACTTTCTTCCCCACTCCCGCCAAATCCCTCTTTGTGCAGTTCCTCCGTTCCAAAAATATATGTATTGTGTAAAAACAGATCACGATTACTTTCCATCTGGGATTTCAGATTTGCTAGTTTGTTTGAATAATGTCTTAATTCAGAATTAAATACTGGCTATGAAACAATGTTTTTTGCCATCTTAATGAATGTCTTTAAAATAGAGATGTTTGGATGTTTATGTTGCGTTGTCTCTTGCAGGAGCTACTGGAGGTGCTGAACATTGGCAGTCACAAGTTGCAGTCAGAACATGTGGCCGTGTGGCAGGAGGTTGGAGAATCTTGTCTCTTCAGTTTCAGTCACAGTAGTGTTTAAATGTCCGTTCTCAATTTTATTTTTTGCTCGTCTAGTTTCAAACTCATTTTGCGAAAAATCAAAGCAATCTAGTATCTAGATTTCACAAGATTTAACAAGATTTGCGATTGGCTTATCGAGAGTCCAACAATGTCTACTATGACATGCTAACTCTAGTATCTAATATGACATGCTAGCGCTAGTATCTACTATGATATGCTAGCTCTAGTATCTACTATGACATGCTGGCTGTAGTATCTACTATGACATGCTAGCTCTAGTATCTACTATGACATGCTATATCGTTGTTACAAAGTTGTTATTTAGTTTTGGTGAAATAATCAAACTAATGGTTAAAATACACATTGCCAAATGAAAATCATTCAACCTGCAGGCCAAGACACACAGATGAAAGTCATTCAACCGCCAGGCCACAGTACACAAATGAAAGTCTTTCAATCAGCAAGCCAAGACACACACATGAAAGTCTTTCAATCACCAGGCCACAATACACAAATAAAACTTGTTCAATACCAGGCCACAATACACAAATAAAACTTGTTCAATAGCAGGCCACAATACACAAATAAAACTTGTTCAATAGCAGGCCACAATACACAAATAAAACTTGTTCAATAGCAGGCCACAATACACAAATAAAACTTGTTCAATAGCAGGCCACAATACACAAATAAAACTTGTTCAATAGCAGGCCACAATACACAAATAAAACTTGTTCAATAGCAGGCCACAATACACAAATAAAACTTGTTCAATAGTAGGCCACAATACACAAATAAAACTTGTTCAATACCAGGCCACAATACGCAAATAAAACTTGTTCAATAGCAGGCCACAATACACAAATAACACTTGTTCAATAGCAGGCCACGATACACAAATGAGTCTTTCAATCACCAGGCCACAATACACAAATAAAACTTGTTCAATAGCAGGCCATGATACACCAATGAAAGTCATTCATCTAGCTGTCATGATGCATGAATGTTGTGTCCATCTTAGGATCAGGTGTTATACACCGTGTCAAATATTGATAGACAATGTGCCAACATGTACAGTTATGTTTTTGAAGCATGATGAATGTGCATGTTGAGTGTATTGTTTGTGCTGACAGCTGTGGCGCTCTGGCTTTGGCATCAGCCAGTCAAAGGCAGTGGGCATGTTGAATGGCGACCGAATCAATGCGACCATCTACTACGTAATGAGTCAGATAACTTCGTTTCTGCATCTGAAGGGTGTGACCACGTTACAACATGCTACGTTGACACAGGACCTGTACTCGGTTGACCGCTGCTACAGTGGTCACCATACGCTGTAAGTGCAACTATGTATGGTGCATGAACTGTGAACTGGGTTTGTCTTGATTCTCCCAGTGAACTTTGAGTTCAATAGTTTCCCTACATTGTACTTGTCCAGTGTCAAGTGTTTCTTGGTGTATGGGTTAATCACAGTTGTTGAAAACATACACACATGCATGTAGCACATGACTGCAGAAGAAATAAATTATTATTATACACCTGCACAATCGTATGCATGCGCACAAGTGGTTACACTCATGTTCTCATGTATAAAGTTATTTTGTGTGCGAAACCTAATTATCTTTACCCTGAGTGTTATGTAGAGACACAAGTATGAGTTTCGGTGGACACTGTCATCAGGCAACATCTCCTGGCGTGTTTGCAGACAGAACACCAAGATGTGGGAGGCGCCGTCAAACAGTGATACACTCAGTGCGCTCGTGAGCACCTGGCTCATCACTCTCGAGAAGTACGGCTGCACCGCCATGCTCAGAGCAGGTTAGCTCTTTTTCTTCTTCCCCATCAGTCCCTTGCAGGGTGGGGGACACATCAATTATTTTGTTCTCCCTTCTCCATCTTAATTTTGGTCTTCCTCTTCTTCTACCACCCTCTTCTGTTTTCCATGCTCTCTTTGTCAGTCTCTCCTCACCCATTCTCTGTATGTGTCCTGCCCATCACAGTCTGTTCCCCACTACCTTGTCCTGCCCATCACAGTCTGCTCCCCACTACCTTGTCCTGCCCATCAGTCTGCTCCCCACTACCTTGTCCTGCCCATCACAGTCTGCTCCCCACTACCTTGTCCTGCCCATCACAGTCTGTTCCCCACTACCTTGTCCTGCCCATCACAGTCTGCTCCCCACTACCTTGTCCTGCCCATCACAGTCTGCTCCCCACTACCTTGTCCTGCCCATCACAGTCTGCTCCCCACTACCTTGTCCTGCCCATCACAGTCTGTTCCCCACTACCTTGTCCTGCCCATCACAGTCTGCTCCCCACTACCTTGTCCTGCCCATCACAGTCTGCTCCCCACTACCTTGTCCTGCCCATCACAGTCTGTTCCCCACGACCTTGTCCTGCCCATCACAGTCTGCTCCCGTCTACCTTCATCCTCGGGTGTTTCTTCATTTTGATTGCTTCTATTAATTCCTCCATCTTCATTGAATATCATGTAGTAGTAGTAGTTGTCGTAGTAGCAGTAGTAGTAGTACTAATATTAAAAGCTTTATTTCACAGTGACCACGTAGCGCACATTATAGTTTGATTTTCAATGGGTCATTGATCACGTACATTCTTACGTTCACAGTTATATAATTTAAGATAAACTAAGTCATTAGTCAAAACAACAGGTAAACAAAACATTACAATTCTAAGAACATAAATTAATAAAAAAAATATATAAAAAATAGACATAAAAATAAATGTTATCATAAATAAATAAATGACTTAAATTCAATAAAAACCATTAAGCAAAACCATAAATTTACATTTTCTATAACATCAAGACCTGTCAGGTTTGTAGGCTTGTCACAGTTATATTTGCGAACTTGTAGGTGCGGACGGTGTACTGCAGGCGATGCTGCTGAGTTTCGGCCAGCTTCAGTTCGGCGACCGACACCTTGAGTTCAAGACGCATCCACGTGATTTACACCGGGACTACTACTTCCGACGGATCAACTACGGCAACAGCACCCACGTCAACATCTCGGTTGTCGTTGGCGATGACAATAAGGCTGTGCTCCTTGTGGCGCTTGATAGGAATGACATGCCGATCTATGCATGTGATGCCGGATGTGAAGACCCGCCTATCAAACTGGGGTCAGTCAGTGCACTTTATTGCTTCTTCAGCCTTGTGTTGCACTAAGCCCACAAACTCTCTGTGGGCCATACAGTCACCTCAAGCTGCAATGTGATACACAACGTTTAGGGTGCAGTGGCGTGTGGTTAGAACATCAGACTCCAGGGTTCGAATTTAGCTGGGGTCCATGTGCCACTAGATTTACTGCCAGACTTCCAGTAGTTCCGAATCTGGTGGCCCCTTAAATTCTGTAAAAACTATGATATCGGTGCACCTCGAAGGCACAACGCGTACATTACTTGATTTTATGAATCCCTCAACAAGGCATTACCGGTGATGTCTGTCATTTTACGAGAGTCAAAAGTTTGTCATACTTTGTAAGGTAAACAAACCCATTTGTATTGATTTTATTGGCGAAAAACAGAGGTGACTGAACAGTTGTCTGATTATATCGTAAAATGTGATGTGCCAGGCAGCCAGGGATAACAATAACTGTATGGATGGTAGTTTAACATTAGTTGAATGGGAAGATATTAAGATTATCGGGAAGAAATACCAATGGCCAAGGGCAAGAAAAATCAAATTATACCTTGGCATGGGATCGGCATTTAGAATTCATTTAGAATATTTGTGGACTAACGTTCTTCTTATACCTTTATTCTTTAATGGTTATAATTTATGATAATGTGACTGATTGGTGAATGAAATATATAACTGCTTCTGAAGTTCTGACAGTGATTCATTTTCTCAGTTGTATTCGTGGATGTTTTGGTGGTTGATAATTATTCTAGGCTTTCGTATTTATTAGTTATGGATTTCACTTGTAATAATGTTGCAAGGATTTCAGAACTTCACGGCTAATATTCAGTGGGAAATTAAAAAAAAAACATTTCATTCTCATCCCTGGTTGTTCACGTCCACGAGATTGGCTAAAATAACTTGATTTGATTACAATTGATACACTATTTTTGATTACAACCTGAATGAGCAGCATTGTGAGAGTACAATAATGGATTTGCTTCACCTACTCCTAGGAAGCAGATGACCCAGCTGCCGGTGAAGTTGACAGATCCCCTGACTGCGATCCTCTACATCACGGCCGACAGGACCCACATGCTAGAGATGAAGGAAGCACTTCACCTGAGACAGGTGGCCGAAGGTGAGGTCATCTCGCTGTATATGTCCGGTGCAGCAAGGGGTCAACAGTTGGGGCATCTCTGTAATTATTTCTGTCATTTGAAGTAACTCGTTCCTTAGTAAGCTAACTCTGTAAGCCACGCTAGTTGTTTCATTTCAGGTCCAACATGTTTGTTGATTCCGACCGATATGTTCATTCAATGGGGGTGCTGTAGCTCAGCGGTTAGGGTGCCAGACTGTCAACTGAGAGGACCTGGGGTACGAGTCCACCTGCTGCTGTTTTGCAGCTCAGGCTACTTTGTTCACCCAACTTTGCCTGTGTATTTCGGAAGAGACACTAAAAGCCATTGGTCCCTTCTATCTGGTGTCTATGCCAGGGGAAATAGAAGAGGTAAATGTGTATTCCGCTGTGGACTCTATCTCTCATGAGTCACGGCAGAAGTGTCTGTGACGTGGTTCAGTCAATTCTGCTAGCTACTTTGCCTGAGGATACAATTGAATGAACAAATGTGTTGTCCAGGCAGCAGAGCAAACAACACATAAGAAATCAGCCCCAAAGCGACACATTTATGAGAAAAACAAGTGTCTCGTGTACTGTTTACACAGCACTATATTATTGCAATTAAGTTGGATCGTGACCGTAGTACTGAATATTTTGTTGCTTAAACAATTCCGGATTAAAACAATCACGATAAATTTAATCGGTGGTGGATCGCGATTGAGTGAGTATCACTCTGTGTAAACCATTTGGCATAGCAGTTGTTATTACAAGCTGTTGTTGATCATTGTACTGAATGATGCAGCTCTGATGCTCGTGTTGAATCACAATCACGATCGTAATCTCGATGGCTAAAAATGCAGTGATCATGATCCCTGGTCATGCGAGAGTATTTGGGTTTTGCTGCTGTTTTGAAGCTTGGACAATTTTATTCACTCCACATTGCCTCAGTTCACTCTGCTGTATAAATGAGTTCTTGGCTATAGATAATGGTGGATATGTGAATGAATAGTCTTCGCGCAGTAACTACAGCATGGCTGAATGCTTCCCAGAGAAGTCGAGTTGGCGTTGGAATGAACAGCCAGGGGTGAAGTGTAAGGCGCTCTGAGCAGCCCCAAGGACTGGATAATGCGCTGTGTAAGAACTACCTTTGTTTTAGTTGACGTTGCCTTGCCCCATCTGTTGCAGCGCCAGCCCACGAGCAGCATGTGATCTCTCTGCATAAGCACGGCCATCACTTTGGCGGTCTGCCCATGCTCTTCTGGGCCTCCATCGGCATCCTCATCGCTGTCTTCCATCTCTTCCTCTTCAAACTCATCTTCAACGAGTACTGCCAGTCGTCAGAGCCAAGCTACATCAGACCAAAGTACAACATGTAATTGTTCCATGCAGTCGATCGGGAGCAGAATATGCAGGAACTACCATCGTCAGATGTTTTCCAAATATCAACTATTTTTGTGTTCAAGGCCCTGCAAACTAATCAGCTACAACAGAAATGATTAATTTGCAGATGTCTCAAGTGTATCGAATTATACGACTGGTACCAAAGGGTAGAATAATTTTCACTAACCTGTCAAAACATTGTAAAAGTAAATCACCGTCATTGGGCAACTCTCTCGTCACAGTTTCCCATGTGACTTTGCAGGACTACAGGATGAGTGTACAAATGTACATATCACTTTATCCTTGTCACATGGAATAGTGTGGTTAACTGATTGTTGATAAGGTTGTTGATAAGTATATTTAGCTAAACTTGGTGATCATTAAAATTGGGGAAAATTTCGCTGGTACAGATGTCAATGGTGAACTATAATGGATACATTTTTAAGTCAAGACTACACAAAGTTAGGTTAATGACAATTGTCCATAACAAGCACTGCTAGTATAGTTACTACCAAATTGCCAACCATTGAATGTTCAGTTATGTAGCACAACGCTTCTGTGTGCTGTAAACCTGTTTTAATTAATTACCATGTCACAACTTTGCTAGCTTTAAGGCATTATATATATATAAAATATATATATATATTTTATATATATATATCTTTGAATGGAAATTTTACTATGTCCAGAGTGATTTTTGTGAAATATTTCAGGGTTGATTGTTTTTTTGCAAGGCGTGAGCAGATGCAGTCAGGGTCTATGTATATAGGTGTGTGTTTCTGTATGTCCTATGAATGTAGGCAGCTGTGTTCAAATCACCTTATAAAGTTGTTTTACTAGCATGTCATACTGCACCTATTTGCTGACAAGCTGATTGTTCAGTTGGGGAGCATTATCTTTATATTCTTGCAAGTAAGTGCTAGTTTGTGCTTGTGTTACGTTATTTGTCAGGTTACCATATAAATACCACAAATATGTTACCAAACTCGGTACCACAACCAATAGTTAGCATAAATTAAGTCATAAATATACAACGTTCACAATTTATTTCACAGTGATTTGCGGTGGCATTTTAATTTGGTGAGCTGTACAAAAATATATGTGTAACTATATAATAATAAATGTCAAACCTATTTAAGACAAAAAGGATGACCTCAAATAGTATAATATTGATGAATCACAACCAGACATTTACCTGTGAACGCTACTTGTCAGCAAAGTGTGGTGTGGGTAAAATAATCAGTTTCCTGTTCATTCATTGCTTCTTTCTCAGAAGGTTTACAAGTCCTACCTGTTTTCACATTACACTGTACTGTAGACTAAAAGTAGATTTAATACAAACTGTATATGAAATGTGTTGTACATTTAAGTATCTCTACATGCTCTGGGAGCAGGAACTGATGTATCCATTCCCTTAATCATATCTGATATTTATTTGTCTCAGTCATTCTGCATTGATGCAGCTGTTGAGTTGAATGTGTCTGATTTGGTGAAGTGTGGTGTTGAGTTTGATTGCTTTTATTATACAAAAAATACATTCCTTCTTATATTGTCAATCCAGGAAATTACACGTCAGTGTTGATGGATTGGGTATTAATGTTTAAGGGAAGTTAACCTTCAGCATTTCTAGTTGTTCGACTATGATGTTGAAAGCTTGTTGAATGTACATAGATTCCTTGTATGTAGCATTTTTATAACGTAAATAAATTGAGGTACTGAACTAACCGTTGTGTCAGTTTTAACTTTTAGTAAATTAAGTGTTATGTTCTGACTTCTGATAATACACAGACATTACTCGGGGTATATGTAATTAAATTACATTTTTAACAAACAAAACAGTTTTAAATGAACACCTACATTAACAACATACACTCAATAACATTGGGACACAAGAACGCACCTTTTGCTGGAAAGAAAACAACGTGCTGCTTACTGCTGTTGACGAGTCGGAACAACGGAAGTCCATTTTGATCTGCGCCATATGGTTGGTGGCGTATGTGTCTATTATTCTAATATCTGACACACGAAAAATGTACTCATTGTTTTGATTACTTGAAGATTCAAAACTATGAAAGTCCATTTTCGCGTGTTAAAAGTTAGTCTAATAGACTCGTATCCAACCAATCACATGGTACAAATCAAAATGGAATTCCACTGACACTGTCTTAACTCTTCAACAGAGATATAAAACCGGATTATATAAAATTACTTTAGAATATTTCATTTTGTTTTGGAGAATAGTGTTGGTATTCTGATGCCAAATCATTTCACAATAACAACTGACTCAAAATTCAAATGACTAGCAACATTTGCTCCTCTGATATCTCCATTCATATATTAAGGAAACGAAATAAGAGAAAGGAAGTGATTTCTTTCATACTGTACATTTCCATTCTTAAATGTGCACATATATAATATTTGCACCTACGTGCAACTTTTGACTAGTCTGATTGCTATCGTGATGCCACCCTTG
This sequence comes from Lamellibrachia satsuma, assembly GCA_033239005.1. Classification (NCBI taxonomy): domain Eukaryota; kingdom Metazoa; phylum Annelida; class Polychaeta; order Sabellida; family Siboglinidae; genus Lamellibrachia; species Lamellibrachia satsuma. The sequence goes on from BSQZ01000009.1 coordinate 8,258,396, forward strand.
CAGTATTTATAATTTATATAGTCGTTAATTACAAACAAACGACATACATTTACATATACATACTTACACATGCAAGGTCAAATGTGCAAGTAGGCTAAACTAATTGATTGATATACAATCTACACGGTTCCTTCAATAACAACGTTAGTTTTTGTCCTCTAATTATTCACTTTCTCTGAAGTGTGGAAAATGCTTCTATCAATATTTTATAACCATTCAATATCAGCATATGTGACTAACTCAGTCCAGCGACACAGCAATATCAACAAGATTGGTCTAGGAGAGACTTCTAAGTTTGAAGAAATTAATATTTTTAATGTTTAACCTATTGGTTACATTCTATTAGTTTCATGTCCATGTCAATGTTTAATAAAAACCTGTACAGTGTTTTTGTGTGAAAGAAATGCAAGTGTTGTTCTTTTTGGTTCATAATGCTTAAAACTAGGAATATAGACTTCATGTCATGCTTTGGCACAGTGTAAAAGTAAAGGAGAGTCAACACGCTGACGCAACACTATTTTTGTAGAACATAGTCATGTCAATCAAAACTAATTATAGTATTACATTTACAGATGTACCGAATGGTCCATTGAGCAAGCCTGGTCGTAGGGCAATCCCACCAATGACGTCATTGGAGCGCTCACGTGGAAAATTAGTAGCGTAAGGGATTCCCTTGTTGTTGACTTGCCAATACGTCGCCTCTTTTATGCATCGTCTGGCCATTTTCACTTCTCAATGCCGGCCGCGGTTTATCCGTGTACATGTGAATCAGATGTCAACAGAAAATGGTTGGCGGAAAGCGTCGGTAGTCAACCCAACTGCCGGCATCATCAGTAAGTTCTGAACGATATTGTAATACGCAATGGCCAATGCCAATGCCGAACGAGGTCAGGACAGTTAGAACAGTCAGTAGACAAGCAGTGTGTGACTGTGACTGTCAGTGTAGTGGCGTAACGTTCAATCTAACCGGATGGTTTAACATGTCGAAACGTATGCTATCGGATAAATGACGGATTACGGGAGTAGTATCGCGGATTTATATAAATGTGTGTGCGTGCGTGTGTGCGTGCATGGCGTGCGTACGTACGTGCATGTGTGTATGTGTGTGTATGTCGGCCAATGTTTGTTACGCTACTCCTCTTTACTTTCCATCTCGAGCGCCAAACTTATTCACCCGTTAATGTCAGTGTTTTGTTACATAATTTTTTTATTAATATATATATATATATATATATATATATATATATATATATATATATATATATAGATATATAATATTAATGCAAAAAATTATGTTTCAAAAGACTGACATTAATCTTACGAACCCGATTCATCGGATGAGATGTTGTTTCTGTAGACTTGTACAAAGTCTGTAATCGTGAGATTAATGTCAGTCTTTTGTTACATAATTTTTTATTATTAAAATTCATACTTCACTTCAAAGTTCTGACATGCGGGGGGCTTCATACTCACAACATCGTAAATATGACCCGAGTAATCTCATTGATGACAAATTGTTTTGAATGCAGTAGCGGTATGATAGTACAAATTCAACCACAGTACAAATTTAATTTCATTCTGTCGCGCTTGATATGCAAATATAGTGAACCCGCAAAATTAACAATATTATGAAATATGGAATTGTTAACAATAAAGGAGGGTCATCGATTAAAAAAAATGGCCAGTGATAAACATCCCTCAATCATTAAAATGGGTTCAGTTAAATTTTATTAGAAGGGGTTATTTATTTATGGGCAGGGTGTACAAAATTAGCATATTTAATAATATGCTTTTGGTCAAGGTATGAAGTCACTGGAGGGGGTTTTTATCATAATATTTCATTGGACTGTGTTTTTGGTGCTCGGAAGTTACAGAAAAAGTTAGTATTTAATGGGAATTCCTTGTATAAAAAATATACACACAGTACTGGTAGTAACAGTAGATTAAATACTGCCATCTGGGCAAAGATAGTCATGTTAATACCAAGTTAATTACCAACACATAATCCAAAGACTGTTTGTAATCTGTATGTGCAAACAAATCATAAAACTGTCTCTGCATCCATAAACTATTTCTTTTGTGGTGGAAAAACCCAATTTAAACCATGGAAAAAACCTACCCATCATAATTCAAATCCTAGGTATAACAAACACAGATTTTGACCTAACCATAACAATTTACCTAAATCCACAGTAGAAGGTCAATAGTCTGAAGCCGTTCAACATCATCAACGACAGTCAAAGTCACATGAAATTGAGAGGGTACAAAGTACAAGGCTTCAGTGTTTGGCAGCCATCTGGTGCTCTATTAAATTATTTCTGCTGTATCATTAGAAGCAGCAAATTCAAAAGTAACTTAGGATTTATAATGAAATATTAAAATGGGAAAATGTGATTTGTATAATTATGGTATTAGTGAAAGATTTGTTGTGTAATTATTTAAGGTGATGACTTTGTGGGGAAGATTTTTCATCTTGTTGGCAGATTAATATTAGTTAGTCGGGAAACATTGTTACGCCTCTTTAACCAAATGTCTATAGCAACTGTAACTTTCACAGTAGCTCCTGACTTGATACTTTTAAGATCACACTGATACCTTTAGACTCTTATGCTTTGAAAAAGTAAGTTTTCTGTCATAATATAATTATTGTAAGTGAAACCTCAGTCTTATGTTGTAAATATTTAATTGTAGGTACGCATGCCAGTAAAATATATTTCTGTATGATGTCATGATTGATGAATCTTTATAGGTAAAACAATTGTTGCTAATACAAACTCAAAATGTCAGCCATTTTGAGCTAGCATGTAACAAAATCTGTTGAATTTTGATGAATTTAGTAAATTACCCTTTTGTATATGCAATTATATAAACTTAAAATAACCTGCTGTATAATTGCTCAAGTGTGTTATGATTTTACTGGATTTGCTTGGTGAAAAGTGCCTGGCCTGGCCAGTTTACATCCTGCATTCTAGGCACACAAAATGTGAAGCTGGCTACTTATATTTCAGTCATAGGTGATGAGATTTTAAAAGGACAAATCATAGACAGCAACTCGCACTTCCTCTGTCGCCGACTGTTCACGCTGGGAGTAGACGTCAAGAAGGTCTGTTTACAACATTCAAGGTTGGCTAATGTAAACAGTGTTATGCTCGAGATTACTTTCAGGCTTCATGCTCATGCCACAGTCTCTCCTGTCACATGTACTGTATTCGCCCTAACAAGCATACAGTACACGTGAAAAAGTTGGGCCATGAAAAAATGTCAAGGATTCTGTTCTTATAAGCGTACACCAAATTCTTTTACTGTATCTGGTAAATGTTTAACACCAGGGCTGGGTTGAATTAAAAAATGAATTGGAATTATTCAATTAAATTCCTGAATTTGAATTAAAAGATGTTGAGTAAGAATAATTGAACCTAATTTTCTTGTGCTGGTGCTGGTTTTATTTCCAATGTGGTCCTCCATCCAACCCTAGAATTGTATATGAACTCAAAGTCTTTGTAGCAGCTAAATATACATTTGTACACCATTTGATGATCTGAGTTGAGAACATGTGTCCAAATTTTAACAAAGGGTCTGCGTGGCAATGTTACCATGTGGCAATTGGAAAAAAGAACTCAGAAGTTCTGCTTAAATCAAACTATGGTGGGGTGTGATGAACTTACTTTGAATTCAATACAGGCTGCAGCTCCTGCTCTAATTTAATATATTTATTCGTACTAAAAATTGTACAACTCAATTAAAACAGTGTATATAAGCTACTGTGTACATAAACCAGCAAGCATTGAGTGCAACTCGTCTATGAATAAAAAAGAAGTGCTGCGTGCATTATATATTCTCTCCAACACATCTTTTGTAAATGATAAACGATAACGTTTGTTGTCTGCCTGCACATATCTGAAACCTTGCCCTTTGTATGTTCTAGGAATGTGTGAAGCCATAGCCACCCCAATGAGGCATCCCAACAATTAAGTAATTGGATTGCTACTCCTGCATTATTTTATTGAGCAGATACTTCTGAAACCATAAGATGATCAGCCTACTGGTCTTTTCACGTTGTTTGAATAACGGTGCAGCCATTGTTTGTACATTGTTTACAATAACTAGCCATCGGAATAACATGCAAACAAACCTGATATTATGTAAGTTTGCATCAATATATGTAATAGAAAAGTGATAGCCTATTATCTATTACTCTAGGATCTATTACTCTTACTTTTGAAACAAGTTCCTCTGTTACTATTACAGAAAAAAACGGAAATTACATATTACTATTATCCCATGTGTTTGCGTTGGAAAAACTCCCATAGAATTAATCTGATATTGAATTGGAATTGAATTGGAGTTAAAAGATTTGAGCTGGAATTTGAATTTAAAAAAATTAATTGAATTGGAATTGATTAAATTGAATTGAAAGGAATTTGAATTTGAATTGATTAAATGGAATTGACCCCAGCCCTGTTTAACACTAGTGGTGTCATTTCGTGATTAGTGTAGAACAACTGAAAAGTGATGCCAATTATTTAACACCCTGTGGCGACACTTCAGTTCCACACTAGTCAAATTACAATAACGATGGATCCTACTGATTAAAAAAGGGGTCTACGGTAATTAGGGCATGTACACTTAATAGGTCGAATACGGTAAGTTAATATTACATGAAAATATTTAGCTATGAATTGGTTGTATAGTTTATATAATAATAATAATAATAATGTTTTGTTTCAGGCAAGAGCCCATAATATTATAAATACATACAGATTTAAAAAAAAAACATACGTATACACACATTGTGAACAATAGAGGTACATGTAGTAAGAAAAATATATAAATATACATACATGACGTGTAGTAAAATATATATATAAGATAAGTAAGGATAAAAAAATAGTTTGGTTGTACAAGGTTCGAATTTAGCAGTTCCAAATCTGGGGATCCAACTGGCCCCTAAAATTTGGTATAGAACTATGATCTTGAAAGGACAACACATGTTCATTACTTGATTTTACAAATCTCACTAAGAGGTATTATCAGTGAGGTCTGATTTTTTATGAAAGTCAAAAGTTTACACGAGACCTAAGTAAGCTTAAATTTGTTTGGTCATCAGTTAATTCGGTCATCCAATGCCACTTAGCAATAAGAAAGAAACATTATATACAATGCACAGTGCATTTTCATTGACTGACTAACAACCAAACAATCAATCAGTAGCTGCGATATATGTTTAGCGGCTAGCCGAGCATGTGGCAATTTTTTTAATGTGCTATCGATGTTATTGTTTTATTGGGGAAAAACGGAAAAGTGGTAGAATCATCTGATTATATTGTGAAATGTGATGTGCCAGGCAGCCAGGGAAAACACTGCATAGATATCAAAAACTGCATATACAGATGGTTGTGTAGCACTGGTTGAGCACGCTACAAATGGGAAGAAATGTACAGAGGGCAAGAAGGTTGCATTATGATGATCAAATTATACTTTGGCTTGGGATCAGCAATTACAATTCATAGAGCTACTCAGCCAGAGTCACACAGTTTATGTGGACTGATATTCTTCCTACATCTTTGTTCTTAATGTTTGTAACTTATGATATGCGACTGATTGATGAACAGAATATATAACTGCTGATGTGAACTTATAACAATGACTTATTGTCGCTCAAATGTTTGGTTTTCTCAGTTGTATTTTTGGACGTTTTGTGGTTGATAGTTATTCTAGGCTTTCATTATTATTAGTTATGGATTTCACTTATAATACTGTCACTGGCATAAAGTTGAGGATAAATAAAATTTTAAGATAAAATGTAAGGATTTAAGAGCTTTACAGTTAATTTTCAGTTGGAAATTGAAATTGATAAATTCAATTATCATCCCTGGTTGTTCATGTCCACGAAATTGGCCAAAATAACTTTTAATTTTATTAGTTATTTGACCAAGGACATAATTTGAAATGACATATATGACGGGTGGGGAATACATTTTTAAATGGGATGCGGCACGAAAATATACAAGTCAATAAATTTGTATTATGGATTTTTTCATGCAAACAGCTGTTGGCCCCCAGTTTTGGTGGTGGACCCCAAGATTCTGGTTCTGACTTTTATGCTAAATTCTATCCCAGTTGAATGTTCTCACTCACTCACACACTCACTCACTCACTCACTCACTCACTCACTCACTCACTCACTCACTCACTCACTCACTCACTTGTAACCTTATACAGATTATTCAGCAAAAGTGTACCACTAATTTATGAAAAGTCATATATGTTTAATATAATTACATTTCTTTAACAACAACATTTAATTGCACGCATGGTCTACTGCTGCAGATCGCTGTGGTGCCAGATGATCAGACCTGTATAGCAGCGGAAGTCTCTGAATTCTGTCAGAAATACACACATGTGATCACCGCTGGTGGGATCGGCCCCACCCATGACGATGTCACAGTCGAAGGTAGTTGAACCAACTCATTGAATGTCTTGTAGTTAGGGCAGATAAAAAATATATTAGAAAACAACGCTGATTCAACCTCATGCGGATTTCCCATATGCAATACAGATTTTTGATGAGGAGGTATAGAGCTGTATCCTGTTTGTACCCAGTTTTGTTTTAAATGGAAAAATCATGATAAAGTACATATTTTCTTGTGGTCATCACACAGATATAAAATTGAATAACAAACAATCAAAGCACAAATAGTTTTATAGGTTTCTGAAGAAATTTTTCATAGCTTGATTGATGGCGACACTCAATCAGAATAGGAATGCTATAGGTTGATTAACCAATGAAAAATCTTATGTAGATTCATCGGCTTTTTTTACTAAAATTTCAAGTCAAAAATGTGGATTTCAAGCCCCCCAAAATGTGGCATGTCTGCTCTTTTCAGTATATTTGTTGCATGTTAGTTCTGCTGTTGTATATTGTTTTGACAAACACAGATCAGTCCTGTTGTTTCAAAGTATTTTAAATATGCTTTATATATGTTACGCATTTTATTGGATTTAACTTGTAACTTGTAATTTGGAGAGCCTTCTTTGCAGCTGTTGCCAAGGCGTTCGGGGAGAAAACGAAACCGCACCCCGAGCTCATTGCATTGTTAAAAGTACATTTTGGCACAGAAGATGTGACATCTCCAAAATTTAAAATGGCTTATGTAAGTGTGCTTGACCTACGTTTCTTATATGTGTGATGTGCTCCTAAAGTGCGTTCTACTCCTCTGCGCATGCTCCTTGAATGTATTCAATCAGTGACGCACATAATAGAAAAATTTACCAACTCCTTTTATTTTAAATCAAGAGAGTTTTTAATTAAATGCCATTGTAGTCATAACCTTTTTGAAGATTTTTGTACTATTGCCGTCTTTGCAGAACAGATCATGGATTAGAGTTACTACTGTTGACATAGAGTTGCATTTAATTGTAAAATATATTTAACATTTCTCTGTGTCTCTCATAGGTTTTGAGGTAGTAGTTGTCGTGAACAATATCACACTTTAAAAAGACAATTACTTTGTAAATTATCTTGCAGTTTGTCACTTTCTGCTTTCCAGAGTAATTACTTCAACATACGTGCCACTCTTCAGATTCCAGAGTCAGCTGCACTGCATTTTGGGATAGACAGAATGACGGGCAGACGGAGCAAGTTTCCGGTGGTGGTTCTGAAGAATGTGTACATGTTTCCCGGAATTCCAATGCTTATGGAGCGGGCCTTTGACATGCTCGAGGTAACGTTCGGGGAGAAACTTCACACTGGTCCGTAGTAGTAGATGTTATCATGCCTTAATAAAACTCGGTGAAAATTGTACTTCCGTCACATAAACAAAACTCCTGTTGAAATATTTCTGTGGTGTTGTTGGTGATATGTATATATATATATATATATATATAAATACGATGTTGTGAAATTTGAATCGAAATGCAGGGAAAGAGTATTGTTCTTTTTGAAGTGCCAAAAATGTGTTTTGTTCTTCTTAGTATTGTCGATGACATGCTTACTGATACTAATTTCTTCCAACAGTATAAGCAAGAAATTATAACAGTATAAGATCCACCATTTTGGAGACAAAGAATGCTGCATGTCATTATAAAGAAATTGTTGAGGAACGCCATCCATCGTTAATATAATAATAATAATAATTAACTTCTATGATGCCTATATACCCAGGAACCTGAGCTCAGAGGTGCAACAAGACAGAATCACTAAGCATAATCGTGAACAGGGACGTGCAAAAGTCATTACCAATGAGGGACCACTGAAGATTTATGCTGGAAATGCAATGTTTTTTCACAACTTTACTGTCACTAATCGGTGCCATAAACATCCTTGTCCGTATGCATCATATGTGTTCTCCAACATTCGTTCCCATATTCTCCAGTCAACTCTGCAACTCACTACAGAAGTTCTTCTTACCATTTCTCATGCACAATCTGAGAAAAACTGGATTGTTTTCTAATAATCTGTCATCACTTTTGATAGAACATATCTTGCAGAAAAACTGCATCTTGCTTTGCCACTTATGTTCATTTTCTTTTTTAGTGTTCCTGCATGGAAGGGATGTATACACTATGCTTAATATAATATGCCATTTAAAAAAAAATCTGAGAAAACCATTGCGCAAAAGATCTATATTCTAAATATCTAACAGATATTTCATCATCGCAGTGCAAACAAAGTATTAGAAAAGAAAGTTGTATTTAGTGAATAACTAATGGTTATTGAACGGCACAAATATGGCTTTGCAAACAGCTGGTAACTGAGCCAGTCGTGATGCAAACAGTATCCAATCAAAGATCATTGTTGCAGCTAGTTACATACCTAGATGGGCAAACTGTAACGCAATGATTCTTGCCTATACCGCTATAATATCTGCTTGATGGTATTTGATCATAATGATTGTGTCCTCTGCCCTATTTTATTTAGGACTTGTTCCGCAACCCCGATTCTGAGTTCTACGTTAAGGAGTTGTACATCGTTAAAGACGAGGTGTTGATCACAGACATGTTGAATGAAATCAACACACTGTGTAAAGACAAGGTTATTATTGGGTCCTACCCAGAATTTGGAAGCAGGTAGGTTTACATGATGTTCTCACATGAGTGGTAAACTGTCTTATTAAAATTGGTGTATTCATGAAATTTGTGATGATTTTTATCCCCAAACTGTTAAGCAATAAATGTTAATTGAAAAAACTATGTATGATTAGTATAACTGATTGATTCGGTGTTCCTTGTTCATCGATACAAATCTGTCTGTTCGTCTGTCTGTCCGTCCATGTGTCCGTCTGTCCTGATGTACGGACATCTTCACTTCTTTCCAGATTCAGTGGACAACAAATGATCTGTTTTAAAGCTGCTCTGCAGGAATGGCCTGCCAGTATCAGTTGTCGTAGTTATGGCTTGTTAAACAACTTTTACTTCCTTGCAACTAATTCTGTGTTAATTATTTGAGGGGAGCAGTTTAAACATTTAACTAACCGGATCATATAATATCCACCCAGTCAACTTTCTTATGTTATTGTCCAGGCTTAAGATATCCATTTTATTACTCTTAAAAAGCTTAATTTCCACCTGACTGCGATTCCATGTCATGCCAATTTGCTTATCCGATTCCTTTTTTCCATCTCTCTCAAGGGAAGCAAGATATTGGTAATTACAATTATATTTTTTATTTGCTTTTTTCATTACAATTTTGTGTGGGCTTTTTTGTGAATGGTTTAGATAAAAAATTATGCATTTTATTATAATTATTATATTATTGTTGTTGAAGCTTTCTGATGTTATTGTTTACTTACTTATTTAGTAGCATTTTGATAATATGTACAGGCTAGACTAGGCACGTTTCATGGCACGAGAGACGGTTTCTTTCATGCACTTTGTTTTAATGTTGGGTACGGTAGCGTATTGCTTAGACCATCGGATTTTCTAACAAGAGAACCTGGGTTCGAATCTTCTTGCTGCTGTTTCGAAGCTTGGGTAATTATGTTCACTCCATGTTGCTTATGACTGGTGGATATATATAGACAAATAGGCTTCGTACAGTAATTGCAGCACGGCTGAATGCTTTGCAGAGAAGTAGAGTTGGTGTTGGAATGAACAGTTCTGCCTGGGAGGTGATGTGTAAGGTGCTTTGAGTGCTATATAAAAACTCACCTTTACCTTTGTTACGTTTTATTTAATACATTACTGAAATAGAATAAACGTTGGGAAAGAAAGTTTAAGAAATTACTGGTTTTAATTATTTCTAGATTTGCTTCAAGACTTTGTTATTATTGCATTGTCTCTTATTGACTTCTGGGGTATGACCCCTTAGTGTTTAGTATGTCAGACTCTCGATTGACAGGATCCCTTAATCATCCATTGACAAGCTGTTTGCAGAACATTGTGTACTCATGACAGTGCGTGCCAGATCCTAGACATATTTACCAAAGTATCGTGTCAACAAAGAATACGTCATGCAAATATTAAATTGTGCATATTGAACAGGTTAGCATAGATATGTGATTGTTTGGTTTGTTCAGCAACATTCTTGCAGAAATTGTTTGCCTGTTTAATTATATATTTATTCAAATTATATCGGCCACAATGAATAAATATAGATAATAAATATAACATGACACATTGTTGTACCATGTTGACAGCCTGCACAGCATCGTAGCTTCAAAAACGTGAAAGAATATATAAACCACATACATTGCTTATACATCTAGTTGATAGCAATCCCAGGATGCCTTGCGTTGAGACTTATTTGAACATTCCATCTAGTAATTACAAAATGCGCTGTTTCGGGTAGCCTCCAGTTCCCCCACTCTACACTGTCACAGTTCGCTCGGCTATATTTAAATGAGACAGACTACAGTGGGATTGTATATATATATATATGAAAGCTCTTTTTTGTCTTGGTAACTGCAGATGGCTGAAAACTCTCCAGAGAAGTGTTTGAATGAGCAGATCTGTTGAGGTGAAGGGGAAGTGTTTTGATTGGTCCTAAAATTGTTTAACATGCTATATATATATATATATATTATATAAATATTATATATATATATATATATGAATTTACCATTTGAATGAAACGTTGACAGTAGTCGGAGTGATATGTTACCATGGTGATATGCATTTCAGCTATTACAAGGTGAAGGTGACCCTTCAAGCCCCGAATAAACAGGATGTGGATGATGCTGAGGCTCTTTTGCGAAACAAGTTGCCTCCTGGTGAGCTAATCTACAACAGTACAATACTGGGGGCATGACATGTACCTGTGTTGTCACATGAGGTGTACCTGTGTTGTCACATGACATATACCTCTGTGGTCATATGATTTGTATCTGTGTTATCATATGACATGTACCTATGTTGTCACATGCCCTGTACTAAACCACACATATATTTTCCTAATTCCACCATAGTTGTTAATAGTAATTATTATTATAATCGTTAGTAATAATTATTGTTATCTTGCTTACAGAGAGCTTTGTAAACTATGAGCCTGATCCTGTTGGGCATGCAGAGAAGTGGATATATGATCTTGTGAAGTCACGAGACAACTCTGTCTACGAGAGACAGGTCAGACATGCTGTGGAGGTCGTCGAACAGGCTCTTGAAAAGTACAGGTATTTTGAGGAATTATTTGTCTTGAAGTCAGTTCACGTTACGACAGTGTTTGTACTCCTGTCCACTGCATGATGCCCGTGTATAACAGATAATGCAGTACACAACTAGTGGCACGCATTGTTAACCAGTTTAAATCATGTTTAAATGGGATCTGCTGGAATGTTACCATATTTAATCCATCTTGTTGATGGTTTCTGTAAACGTGCCAACTAACAAAATGTGTGAACTAGTGGCGTACAGTATATAGGTTCTCACAGTCACCCATTAGTTCACCATGCTACCATGTAGTAGTGCACAAGATCACATATTGAATACTGGTGAGAAGATTTGTGAGGAGGGTCATAGTGAAACCATAGAGTTTACTTCATGTGTGTGCATGTGTGTGCATGTGTGTGCAAGTTGTATACTACGAAGTATATGGATGTCAGTTGTACAGCAGTTGTGAAAACATGAAAGGGGAGGTTGCATTGTATGAATGTGTGCACCCATGTGTGACTAAGTTACTGCTTTCTCAGAACTACACAACTTGAAAGTAGTTTGTACTTACGTTTCAGCTTGGATGTGTTGTGTGTTGGTTTCAACGGGGGAAAGGACTGCACGGCTCTACTTCATCTCGTCCATGCAGTGGTCAAACAGTAAGTTTTCGCTAGATCTGAATTACTTGTGTCTAGAGTAAAACCTCTGTTAATAGAAGATTAATCAAACAAAATTATGGCATTTAAAATAGACTTGGGTTCTCTTGTTCACCTGTGTGCCTTTTACTATGGATTACGGATTTTGTCCTGTGTTGATTTTGTCAAGATCCTTATCTCCATTTCCATGAATTCACCGTGTTCTTTCGACAGTCTTGTATTCAAGTACAATAATTTTGTGCTTGTATTTGTTAACTGCACTTATAACTTTTGTCATTTGAAGTTGTATGTTAGAAAATTTGCTCTGAAATTGAAGTGCAAAACAGGTTTACTTTCAAAAGTAATGAAACTGTTTTGTTTCTTTTCAGAAATGCAATAACTGACAGTAGTTCTCCACTACTGTAACCAAATTAAGTCTAACCTGGAAATTAATATGGCTGTTGTGTGGTTCTGATGCATACATTGCATGGAAGTTGGTATTGCAACATGAGTTGGTTTAGTAGCATAGAATGAGTATTTCAGAGTTTTGTTGATGCATTTTGTTTTGTCTTTCAGCAAGTTTCCAAGCGATCCAAGGCAGTTGAAGGTATTGTACATCCGACAAGGCAAAGCATTCCCTGAGATTGAGCTGTTTATTAAGGAATCATGTAAAAGGTAACTCGTAGTATTGATTGTCCTGCATTTTTTATGAACTATTGTATTCGACCTATTAAGCGTACATGCCCTAATTAGTGTACACCCCTTTTTAATCAGCATGATCTATAATTATTGTGAACAACTAGTGTGGAACAACTGAAAAGTGTTGCCATCTGGTGTTACAAAACTGTGCCACTTTTCAGTTGTTCTGCACTAGTCATCTAATGACACCACCAGTCTTAAACAGTTAACTTATTGTTTGGAGAAACACATTTTGGTGTACGCTTATAAGAACAGGTTCCTTGAAATTTTTTATGGCCCAATTTGTTTTCAAGCACACTATATGCTTATTAGGTCGAATATGGTATTTGTTCAGGAATCTTGTAGAAGGTAACCATTGTAATAACTGCCCTGCATTTCTTATTAGGTCGAATATGGTATTTGTTCAGGAATCTTGTAGAAGGTAACCATTGTAATAACTGCCCTGCATTTCTTATTAGGTCGAATATGGTATTTGTTCAGGAATCTTGTAGAAGGTAACCATTGTAATAACTGCCCTGCATTTCTTATTAGGTCGAATATGGTATTTGTTCAGGAATCTTGTAGAAGGCAACCATTGTAATAACTGCCCTGCATTTCTTATTAGGTCGAATATGGTATTTGTTCAGGAATCTTGTAGAAGGCAACCATTGTAATAACTGACCTGCATTTCTTATTAGGTCGAATATGGTATTTGTTCAGGAATCTTGTAGAAGGCAACCATTGTAATAACTGCCCTGCATTTCTTATTAGGTCGAATATGGTATTTGTTCAGGAATCTTGTAGAAGGCAACCATTGTAATAACTGACCTGCATTTCTTATTAGGTCGAATATGGTATTTGTTCAGGAATCTTGTAGAAGGCAACCATTGTAATAACTGCCCTGCATTTCTTAGGTCGAATATGGTATTTGTTCAGGAATCTTGTAGAAGGCAACCATTGTAATAACTGCCCTGCATTTCTTATTAGGTCGAATATGGTATTTGTTCAGGAATCTTGTAGAAGGCAACCATTGTAATAACTGCCCTGCATTTCTTATTAGGTCGAATATGGTATTTGTTCAGGAATCTTGTAGAAGGTAACCATTGTAATAACTGCCCTGCATTTCTTATTAGGTCGAATATGGTATTTGTTCAGGAATCTTGTAGAAGGTAACCATTGTAATAACTGCCCTGCATTTCTTATTAGGTCGAATATGGTATTTGTTCAGGAATCTTGTAGAAGGTAACCATTGTAATAACTGCCCTGCATTTCTTATTAGGTCGAATATGGTATTTGTTCAGGAATCTTGTAGAAGGTAACCATTGTAATAACTGCCCTGCATTTCTTATTAGGTCGAATATGGTATTTGTTCAGGAATCTTGTAGAAGGTAACCATTGTAATAACTGCCCTGCATTTCTTATTAGGTCGAATATGGTATTTGTTCAGGAATCTTGTAGAAGGTAACCATTGTAATAACTGCCCTGCATTTCTTATTAGGTCGAATATGGTATTTGTTCAGGAATCTTGTAGAAGGTAACCATTGTAATAACTGCCCTGCATTTCTTATTAGGTCGAATATGGTATTTGTTCAGGAATCTTGTAGAAGGTAACCATTGTAATAACTGCCCTGCATTTCTTATTAGGTCGAATATGATATTTGTTCAGGAATCTTGTAGAAGGTAACCATTGTAATAACTGCCCTGCATTTCTTATAAACTGTTTTTAAGGAATCGTCTAAAAGATTAACCGATTGTAAGTGTGACCGTTATAAAGATTTAAACGTTTTGTGTGCGCTTTTTATTAAGTAATCTTTGGCAGCCAGTGTGGACACTGTTCGTTTATATGACTAAGGGGTCATCTCAGAACATCGATGTCGGATATTGGACAAAATTACTTTCGTTTGGGGGAGGGGGGTCAGAGACAGTTTCGTCTGTTGTCTACATCGATAATTATAAGTTGTAATATTATTGTTATTCGAAGTTAATGCACATAGGCTAATGATAGAGTGTGAATCGACGTAGATCGACCAATATTTTTAATATATTGATATCATCATATCAATGTTTACAAAGTTTCATCTGAGGGGGGTGGGGGGGTCTCAGGCCAGGTGAAAATCTGTGGTAGGACATTCGTGTTCACTGTACATCCAGCCACCGGAGAAGGGTGTGGGTGTTTTTGAGGAAATGTTGTTTTTGTCTATCAACAAAAGCCATTTGTTATGCCGATTTCATGATGTTAATGTTGTATTGGTTTTTCTTTACGTTAACGGGGTGACTCCCATGCAAGCGACATAAAAATATGTTAATGACCTTGCTATGTAGATACGCTGTGTGTCACTCCTAAGACCTTAGGTACTGTATAGTAGCAACACCTGTACTCTTTCCAGGTACAATCTGGATGTGATTAGTATAAATGGGAAGATCCAGGATGGACTGTGGGAACTGAAGAAACAGCATCCGGGGATAGAGGCAGTCATCATGGGAACAAGGATAACAGATCCGTACTCAGGTACATATGCTGCGACTGATTCCTATTTTGATTTCTTCATCATTGCACACTTTATAAAGGGGTGAGACAAATTCATGTACTGCTGCTTCACCCCAGCTGTTATCCCTTCCCATTTCTCCCTATCCACAGCCTTCTCCTTCCACTTGTTAGTCTTCTCTGCCTTTCTCACATCCTTCTTTATACAGTCCTCCCATCTCAGTTGCAGTATGCTCCTTTTCCTGTGGCCTGGCTGCTCCACTGCCTCTGCTCTCTCTCTCTCTCTCTGTTAGTCGGCCCTCCACCACCCACACCGAGTGACCTGGCCCTTCATCACCCACACCGAGTGACCTGGCCCTCCACCACCCACACTAAGTGACCTGGCCCTCCACCACCCACACCGAGTGACCTGGCCCTCCACTACCCACACTAAGTGACCTGTCCCTCCACCACACACACCGAGTGACCTGGCCCTCCATCACCCACACTAAGTGACCTGGCCCTCCACCTCCCACACCAAGTGACCTGGCCCTCCACTACCTACACTAAGTGACCTGGCCCTCCACCACCCACACCGAGTGACCTGGCCCTCCACCACCCACACTAAGTGACCTGGCCCTCCATCACTCACACTAAGTGACCTGGCCCTCCATCATCCACACCGAGTGACCTGGCCCTCCACCACCCACACTAAGTGACCTGGCCCTCCACCACCCACACCAAGTGACCTGGCCCTCCACCACCCACACCAAGTGACCTGGCCCTCCATCACCCACACCGAGTGACCTGGCCCTCCATCATCCACACCAAGTGACCTGGCCCTCCACCACCCACACCAAATGACCTGGCCCTCCATCACCCACACCAAGTGACCTGGCCCTCCACCACCCACACCAATTGACCTGGCCCTCCACCACCTACACCAAGTGACCTGGCCCTCCACCACCTGCACCAAGTGACCTGGCCCTCCACCACCCACACCAAGTGACCTGGCCCTCCACCACCTGCACCAAGTGACCTGGCCCTCCATCACCCACACCAAGTGACCTGGCTCTCCACCACCCACACCTAGTCACCTGGCCCTCCACCATCCACACTAAGTGACCTGGTTCTCCACCACCCACACCAAGTCACCTGGCCCTCCACCACCTGCACCAAGTGACCTGGCCCTCCACCACCCACACCAAGTGACCTGGCCCTCCATCACCTGCGCCAAGTGACCTGCCCACATCACTACAGCTTATTATTATGTTCTTATTATGTTCTAACTGCCTATAGTTCTATAACATGTTGTTATTGATCCTGAGTCAGGGAGGGTCTGCAATCTGCTGTGACTGATCTAAGTTCAGACAGAGTTTTTGATTTGCTGCGATAGATTGAATTTAAATTAATTTTCAATACAAGACATGCCGTGGCTGAGAACAAACCCAATACAGCAGCAAATTGACCTCTTTTAATTCAACACACCTTGCAGCACTTTAGACAGCACAATGGTTGGCTTTATATGAAATAGTTCAAGTCTCATTTATTGGCACATGTTACTGCCATATCTTATATTTCAGAGAATATTTTTTCTGAACTTTCTTTTTTCTGTTCCAAAATTTCTTTTTCTTGAAGTTCTTACACGTTCTTCAGAGCCGATGTTGTTTTTCAGGCCACCTGGACAGCTTCAGCATGACGGACCTCGACTGGCCCCAGTTCATGCGAGTCAACCCGATGTTGCATTGGTCCTACAGTGATCTGTGGACCTTTCTGCGCAGCCTCAATGTGCCCTACTGCAGCCTGTATGATCAGGGGTAAGAGAATTCACCAGGGTGCCAAGCATTCCTATAGTTTCCGTAATTTCAATTCCTGTATTTCCTACATTTAAAATTTTTTTTATATTTTCCAAATAAATGTGGAGATTTGGAGGCTTCTTGTGATTCGTCGCCATAAAATTGTTTTTGTGGTAGAAATCTACGCGTCGATGACCACCTGTGGATGGTGACCTGACTGTGGTGTGGTGTGAACCACACCGTACCATGATTGGTTTGGCGAATTTTGTGATGTAATATTGAAAGTTGGCAGTTACTGTTTTACGTTAGCGTGTAGATGTTAGTCGGTAGATTCCAATAATTTATTACAAAATCCTATTTTATATTTTCTTCTGAATTCTTATATTTCCTGTACATTTTGCTTAAATTCTAGCCCTGCCAGTAAATATTATGTTAGTTGATTAAGTGTAATCAAATATGTAGGCTACTGCCTGCTAAGTAAGGGATTTTTGTTGTACCTGTATATATTTCAGGAGTTGAAACAAATGTATTGCAACTATTATTACATGTATGTGATGTTGAAGTGCCAACAGGCGAATGCGTTGTTGCTGAAGTTGCACACAGATCGATGTACCGTATTCAACCTATTACGCGTACATGTCCTAATTAATGTACACCCCCTTTTTTAATAAGCACGATCCACAATTATTGTAATTTGACCAGTGTGGAACAAATATAAAACCACTAGTGTTAAACAATTACCTTATTGTCTAGAGAAAAAAATGTGGTGTACGCTTATAAGAACAGATTCTTGACATTTTTCCATGGCCCAATTTTTTTCAAGTGGACTGTACGCTTAATAGGTTGAATTCTGTAATTGATGTGTTGTGGCGGAGGGAGGTTCAAGGTTAAATGACTTTAATGGTGATACATAACTGACCTGTGGACGCCTTCCGTTCCAGATACACTTCCCTTGGGTGCATGGAAACAACGCACCCAAACCCTGCCCTGCAGGTAATCGACGAGAAAGGGATCATCTCCTATCTGCCAGCCTACAGACTCTCGGACGGGAAGCAGGAGAGAGCAGGCCGCAATTAAATGTCATCGTCCATTCAAGAACTATAAAGCATTTTAGGAAAATTACCTAACCAATAATAGGTGTATAAATACACGTGCTCACTTGTCGACCTAGATAATAAAATGTAGGTATATTTAGGCAAAATATTTATGATAATTTTGAAAGTATCCTTTATGCGCAGATTGTGATTTTTCATTATGGTTAGTTATTATTATTCATTCATATTCAGTTATTATTCATTCATATTATTCATTAATATTATTCAAACTTGTACATGGATTTGTACATTAAAAAAACATGCCATACAAAACCTAACAAGATAGTTTCTTGAGATAATTAACTTTTCCTGTTCAATACCATTGTACAAATACAAAGCAAAGCAAAATCCTATCTAATAACATAAAGAGATAATTTATCATTTACTTGAAATGATTACTTGGCGGTTTCACATTTCTGGTCAGCTGTGCAATGCCAAGACCGTTTAATTGTGTTAATTTCAGAACCACATGACAGATGAAACAATCACCTCTAAACAATCGCCTCTAGACCTTGGATCTTAAGGGGGATTGTGTCATGACAACACATTGGTAGTAATGAGAGTTTTTTCATAGCATGGTTTCATATTTATTACATTCCTCTACGTCTACTCAGGTATGACAAATCAAAATCACTGACCAGCCATTTCCAGATATTCATGTAGTAATGTTGAGGAAAGTTGTCGTGAAATGGCTAATGAAGATCTTTCGATGTTATTCATTACATGTCCCGGGTTCCCCAAAATTAATTCATGACATTTTGATGAAAATAGAGAAAAATTCTAGATACATTCCTGGATATGTTTATTGATGCATTTAGTTTAAATTATTGCAATTTCTAATGGTTGAGTAAACGGAAATGTCATTAGCAGAAATACACAAAAGTGGTTAGCATGCTCCTTCGTGACATAATGAACAACGAATGACTATGACCTTACCTGACGGTCTGATTAATCAGTTCAAAAAACATTCGAAAATGTGGTGTAGGCTGTTAAAAATGTGCGATAGAAAAACATGATCAAGACCTGAGTTTTATTATATTTAAATAAAGTGCTACTGCTAGAATCAAAAGGTATTTTTCAGGTGGATTAGATGGCATTTCCTGTTCTCGTTGGTATTTCACCCACGTGGAGCCATATAGCTGATTACTGTGTAGGAAATGATGTGTACATGTGTGACTGTGTTATTAAACTGTTATAGCAACTCGCTGCCAATGCGTTTTTACCATACATATCCATTAATTCATACCCCAAAAGGCCATGTATCAATAATGCAGCATATAGGGTGTTTTCATAGAATTTTTGGACAATCAATGGTGGGTTCACTAGCCCTGTGACCCAATCGGCCCTATTCCCCCTATTTCTGTGAATACAAGGGTGCATATAATGCGACGATCTATATTTAGAAAAAGTGTGACAAGTAGAGTGATATATATTTTGTGACGTTGAAGCGTAGCTAAGGCCGGCCGGTTTACACGGGCGATTTATGCCCCGATTGATCGGGCGACAGCGTGTCGTTGACTTGCGCCGATCACGACGGGTGCACCTGTCGGCAGCTTATAGGCTACCGCTTCAAAATCGCCACCGATTATCGGCCAAATTGGAACAGCACCAATTGGACCGACAAAATGGTAATCTCGAATGGACGCTAATCGGTCTCACGAGGGTGTTTACACGGCCGATTCCAACACCGCGATATCACGCGACACCGTGTCAGCCACTTCAACGGTTGCTCAATCGTTGCTCAAATTTTCTAGCAATGAGGTGGATCTTTAGATGTGTTTTAAAAACAGCACCCGATGTTACTGTTGATAACAGCGTCACATGTATAAACTCTGCATTTCGTATTTAACTGCAGCTAGCAGGAGGCATGGAACACGATACATTTCACTATGTGATCGTTTGACACGAAACAACTGCCGACATGGATCGCCCAGACGTGTTTCAATGAACCACAACTTTGAAATATTATTTGATCGTTACCTGTTTATCCTCGACGATGCGTGATCTTAATTTTAAAGATGCATCGTAATAATCATGAACAGCTAGTTGAGCTATCGGGCGTTTCACGGGGCGAAAAAGCAGCCCATATTCATACGCGACGCGTGCGCTTAGTAGGGTCCGGTTTGCGTCGGCCGGTGTCACGAAGCGTTCGTACAGTACGAAGGAATTTAAGTGTATATTACGTTGCGAACAATAGTGCGTAACTACGAACCACCTTCATACGATGGTTCCCGTCCCGGATGAATTTCGAAAATGTAAAAATGTACGCGAATTAACATGGATTAACATTTCATGCGAAACTGACGGAGATATGATGGAACGAAAACACAGACACATAAATTGTTTTATAACATAGGCACGACCTTTTTCAAGTTATGCATTTTTATATTAAAAAACTGCAACGCTGTGAAGTCACATTTTTAGGATCAAAACAAAGATACCAATCAATGGAATGCACGTCTTCAACTTCCGTGTCCTGTTCAGGACGTCGGGGAGATGGGGATATGTTTTTGTTCAGCATTTTGGGAGGCATTTGCCTGGCACTGGGGGAGGTCTATGTCTAGCATTAGGAGAGTGTTTACCCATCATTGGGAGAGGCACTGACAGCCGCCTTTGCCCAGCATTGACAGTGGCCTTTGCCTAGCAGGGAGAAACATTTGCCTAACATAGGAGGAGCATGGCTGAAGCCCAGCATTGGAAGAGGCAGTGTGAGAGGCTGAAGCCCAGCATTGGAAGAGGCAGTGTGAGAAGCATCCGCAAAGCATCGGGAAGAACTGGTCTTAAGAAATACAAGATGAATCTCACAAAATACATTAGCAGATACCTTCAAATCAATACCTTGGTCCTGTTAATATTATCCCTAGATTTAGCAAGACAAGATTGCCATCCAAGGCAAAGGCCCAGGTGGCAAGTGGACAAGGAAGCCATTGGCTTATCGAAAGTCCAGAATGTTTTCATACGTGTAACCCGCCCTCCTGAGATATGTGTCAACCTTGTTTTTAAACATATTCACGCTGCTAGCAGTTACACAATCTGTAGATAATTTATTCCATTAATTTATTGACCTCTGTGAGAACGAGTGCTTCCTGATATCCAATCTGCACTGATCCTTTGCTAATGCACCTCGTGTCCTGTAGTTCTACTATCTTTATTGAGTGAGCCAAAAATATTTATATGAATATTTTCATACCCATTCAATATCTTAAAAACTTCAATTTGATCTCTTCTTAACCTCCTTGTCTCTATGGCTGTTAAATCACATTCTATTGGGCGTTCTTCTAACTAAGATCTCAGTTCTGGAATCATTTTAGTTGCTCTCCTCTGTATTAGGAGACAACAATATGAGACAACATTCATTTGCCTATCTTATCCCTTACTCCAGATGCAATTACCACTCGTGTTGTTTTTCCCTAGTATTATCCGACTTTGGAACTCCCTCAACACATTGTTTGTCTAAACAGTCTGGATGCATATAAATATAACATCCATTTCATTATCCAAGACTTTGGATGCAAAAAAAACTATATAAGTTGTTACTGTTCAGTTCACCCATTGGTCTGTCTGCGCCCTCAGTAGGTTGAGGCTAGGCAGAATTTTGGAAGACGAAGACCTGCAAGTGTACGTGGCATATGCAATATGCGCGCGCATACCACGACGTCGCATCAAGTTTGTGACGTCATTATGGCCGTCGGCGTTCCGTCAAAATCTCGCCTAACTAATGAATTCGGAGCGGCGACTCCCGTTGTATGGTAAGACGGTATTAAACCGAGTTCTGATTAATTATATTGTAACACGACTAATAGTCATACCCGGTCTTACTTAGGGACGCCTTCATTTTGGCACCATAATATTGAAGACACAATATACATTAGTAAATGCTCCATTAGTAAATGCTCATAAGTCGCCTAACATAAGTTTCTTATACATCTTTATATTGGTTCGACGTTACACCAGTCAAACGATACGTACACCTAAATTTCAGAATTCAGTACAATTACCCCAATTAATCACACATGAAAGGTATGTTCTTAGTTCTTACATAGCGCGATATCCAGTCCTTGGACCTGTTGGGTACGATTTAGACTTCACCCCTGGCAGACATGTTTATTCCAAGGCCATTCTCAATGAACGAAACTGCAAATGCTTCAAAACACACAAGATTGAAAATTTTGATGTTCTAACCATTACGCCACCGCCCCCTCGATACTATAACATGTTACTTAATGACGTTTTTAAGAGTTCACTAATGCTCAACGTATCTATCTTTGCCCACTCGCAGGGCGAGGCTGAACCTGTCGTCTGGCACGCTCTAACCG
Source organism: Lamellibrachia satsuma (assembly GCA_033239005.1). Lineage (NCBI taxonomy): Eukaryota > Metazoa > Annelida > Polychaeta > Sabellida > Siboglinidae > Lamellibrachia > Lamellibrachia satsuma. Next base: position 8,280,965 of record BSQZ01000009.1, read on the forward strand.
AGAGTGTTGCGACTTCAACATTGACGACTTGAGCGATATAATCCGCTGAGAGCGTGCCACTGCCGCCAACCGCCGACATGGCAGGAAAATGGCCGCCGCCGCCCGATTACGACGTCGAAAAGCTCAGCGTCACAGAGTAAGTTTGTTAGTTGTTCGAGCTAATTTAGAGCTATTTTTACGAATAAGTTATTAATTCAGTCAAATGATGATTTATTCGAAGATAGTGTTCTTGTACTTTAACGTGACAAGTACATGGTTATAATGCAGATTTCCGACTTCAAATTAACAATGTTTAACAAGATTTAACAAGACTGCCATCCAAATCGAAGGCCCATATGAAAGGTGGACAAGGAAGCCAAATGTTGATCTCCTCCGTATATCGAATACGGAGGAGATCAACTAAGATTACTCCAGAACCAGAACACACACACACACACACACACACACACACACACACACACACACACACACACACACACACACACACACACACACACACACACACACACACACACACACACACACACACACACACACACACACACACACACACACACACACACACACACACACACACACACACACACACACACACACACACACACCACACACACACACACACACACACACACACACACACACACACACACACACACACACACACACACACACACACACACACACACACACACACACACACACAGCCAGGGAGTCTACTTGTTGATTTGTCTTGTGTCTTCGGTATGCAAAATGCGGAGGAGTCTCCTGAAGCATTTCGTTTCAAATGCTTGTACGCGTGTATCTGTTTCTGCTCTGAGAAATTGGTCTTCCACCGATAGATGGTGGTGTTGAAGTCTTTGAGGATCTCCTGCATGATGTTCTCGAGGAATATGCTGAAGAGAACAGGCGAAATTAGGCACCCCTGACGAACTCCTACAGTTGTCCTGAAAAGTTTTCGAAGTTGGTTGTTTATAAAAAGCAACACTGTTTGAGTTGGCTTACAGCGCCTGTGTGACTTGTATCAGACATCTGTCGAAGCTGCAGTTTCTTATGACTTGCCACAAGCCTTCGTGCCAGATACGGTCAAACGCCTTCTTAAGTCAATGAAATTGTGTATTAGGTCTTTTTGGTGAAGCATGTGGTTTTCTATGACCAATCTTATATTGAACATCTGCTCAGTGATGCTTCTAGCGGCCCTAAATTCTGCCTGTTCTTAAGCCAATATTTTGTTTGCTTTTCCATTTTGAGTCTGTTCAAGATGACTCGTAGCATGATCTTGCTTGGGTGACTGATGAGGCTGATGGGTCTCTAATTTTTTATAGTCTTACATTTCCTTTTTTTGGGGAGTGGAATGATCGTGGATTGAGTCTATTCTGTGAGCCATTCCTTTGTTTTCCAGATCCTCTGGCATAGTGCAGTGCGGACCTTTATCATTTCAGGGCCGCCGTGTTTGAGCAGCTCTGCTCTGCTCTGTCGGCGCCGGGGGGTTTCCCTCCTTACAGTGTGCGCAATGCCTCCTCTATTTCTTCACTCATCACTTGCATATCGTCTGTTTCGTCAACACTGCTGGTTTTGCTTTTCAGTATGCTGGTATATGGTTTCAGTTCGTAGTTGTATAGCTCTTGGCAATACTCAGTCCATCGTGTAAGAACGTCCGCGTTATCAATTACCAGGGAGCCGTTCCTATCTTCTATAACTGTAGCCTTGTGTTGTTGTTTTCTTGTCAGCTTCTTCAGTGTATCAAAGGCTTTCTCGCTGTTACTCTGTTTTATGCCTTTCTCAATGTTGTCACATTGCTCTGCGATCCATTCTTCTTTTGTTTTTATCATCGCCGTTCTGATGGTGTGATTTACAGTTCTGTATTGTTCTACTGTTTTAGGGGTAGAGTTCTTTGTCTTCTTCAAATTTCTCCTTATATCGCAGATATCCATGATGTAGTTGGTAATAATACACGGTTGCATCTTTTTTTGTTCTTTGCCTAATACTTCTCTAGTTGTTTCCTGTACAGTTCCCTTGATGTCGGCGGTGAGGACGTTTTTGTTTTTTCTTCGAAAAGATTTGGAGCTGCGAATCTGCCGCCTATTCTAGCCTAAACAATTTTACCAATTTCTGGGTCCTTCAGTTTCTCGATGTCAAATCGAATACGGGCGGTTTTCTGGTAACGTATATTCTTCAGCTTGAGTTTCAATGTTGCTAGAACCATGCCATGGTCGCTGGCTATGTGAACCCCTGGACTTGAAAACGTCTTGGAGTGAGCATGTAGGACCTAGTCAATCTGGTTGTGTATTCCCATTAGGCGAGTGTCACGTTGTTCTCATTGATAGTCTGTGTGGGTGTAACGTGTTTGCCGAGGTGAGTTCATGGGTACTTGCGAATTCAAGAAGTCGTATTCCGCTATCATTGGTTTCTCTTGTGCCAAAGCGGCCTATAGTTCCAGCCCACTGTTCATATTGTTTTACACAGAGGTATAGCGGCTCTTTTTCCTTATATGTTATATTTCTCCTAATCAACGCAAGAATTTGATTACCCTTTGAAGTTGCAATTCCACATTGCTCTGAATCTTTCATATAGGCACCTTTTACTCCTAAGTCCTATTCGTTTGCACCTAGAACAGTATCTCATAAGTTCAAGTGTCCTGTGTGTAGACATGTTGTAACCCACCGACTAAAATGCCAAGAGTAAATTTAGTGTTGCAATGTCTCGTAAGATAGTTGCAGTTCGTACTGAAAATGAAGCGATTAGTCGGCCAGCGGTGAAGACCGGTGATTTATGCTAGTTTTTGTGTTTCAAATTCCCGTCTTATACAAATATGCGCGTCAAAAACAAAGGATTGCGAAATCTGAACTCTGTGTGTAATGTTGATGTCTTCAACGGATGGGTGGATGCGCCGAGGCGCTAAGGCGGGTAACCAAATAGGTATTCCGGTGACTGCGAAATTTCATTGTTTTTCTTGCTGACGTAACGATAACATACAAACACCACACAAGAAACACACATCGTATGATATACAAGAAAATACATCGCATGATGACAAACAAGAAAATATATGCCGCGTACAAGCAATAATTACAGCGTATAATTAGTAAATGCATCCCTGAAAATAATACAAGAAAATAAAGTATAAAATCGAGACTGTAACTTACAAGTTTTCCTGAGCAAACAAAAAGTGACATCCAAATGTTTTCCTTTTTGTGAGGGCCCCTTTTTCGGGGGTGGGGGGCTGATACGATTGTACCACTTGTGCCATAGTTATCCGGCACTGTGCTTGCCGCAGGACGACGTACGGAGCCATGAACCACAGCGTCGCCATGCTGCTCGAGAGACGACGAGCACAGAACAAAGCCTGGAGGGAACCAACGATCACGCGGATACCACCACCGCCCCCGCCCCAGATCTGCGTAAGTTCACGAGAGCGCACGTGTAGACGTGCATGCGTTTATCGACTGTATAAGAACTACCAGTGACGTATTTCGGGGGGATTGGGCAATGGTCCCCCGTTGGCTTAATTTGTTTCAATTGTTTCCGTATGTTTCCGTTGCGCCGCTACACGGTAGCATGGTTAACTAACGGGTGACTAAGCTTGCCCCCTTCGGCCTCCCCCTTGCGAGATTCCAGATACGCCAATGCACGCTGCACAAACATAATTTCTCGGTACCACCTTAATGTGAAGTGAATTTAACAAGATTTAACAAGATTTAACAAGATTTGCCATCCAAGCCAAAGGCCCAGATGGCAAGTGGACAAGGAAGCCATTGGCTTATCGAGAGTCCAACAATGTTCACCTACTTATAACCCGCCCTCCTGATATATGTGTCAACCTTGTTTTTAAACATATTCACGCTGCTAGCAGTTACACAATCTGTAGACAGTTTGTTCCATTCATTTATTGTCCTCTGTGAGAACGAGTGCTTCCTGATGTCCAATCTACATTGATCCTTTACTAATTTTACCTCATGTCCTCTAGTTCTGCTATCCTTCTTGAGTGAGAAAAACATATTTCTATCAATATTTTCATACCCATTCAATATCTTAAAAACTTCAATCTGATCTCCTCTTAACCTCCTTGTCTCTAGAGTTGTTAAACCACATTCTTTCAGGCGTTCTTCATAACTAAGGTCTCTCAGTTCTGGAATTATTTTAGTTGCTCTCCTTTGTATGCGTTCAAGCGTATCTATATCCTTCTTACGATATGGTCTCCATGCTTGTATACAGTATTCTAAATGAGGTCTAACTATTGCTTTATAAAGAGGTATAATTAACTTTTTTCCCTTGTATGTTATGTTTCTTCTAATCAATCCAAGAATTTGATTACCCTTTGAAGCTGCAATACCACACTGCTCTGAAACTTTCATATCAGCGCTTATTGTAACTCCTAAGTCCTTTTCTTTTACAGTAGTACCCAGAACAGTATCTCCCATTTTATAGTTTACATTCAAGTTCCCATGTCCTGTATGTAGGCATTTACATTTCCCAAAATTGAACAGCATCTGCCATTTCTCAGACCATTTCACTAATCTGTCTAGATCGTTTTGTAAATGTTGTTTATCACCATCAGTATTAACCTTTCTAAACAGTTTTGTGTCATCCGCAAATTTCAGTACGTTACTTGTTATACTCTCGTCCAAGTCATTGATATAAATTAAGAATAATATAGGTCCTAATACTGATCCTTGAGGTACCCCACTCAAAACCGATTTCCAATTTGAAACTTCTCCATCTACTACAACTCGTTGTTTTCTGTCAGTCAGCCATTGTTCTATCCAGTCAGTTATGCTATCCCCGATACCATGTGCTTTTAATTTAAGTAGCAATCTTTGATGTGGCACTTTGTCAAAAGCTTTCTGAAAATCTAAGTAGATAATATCTACTGGCGATCCCACGTCTATCCACTTAGTGATTTCTTCCAAAAAACATAACATATTTGTTAAGCATGACCTCGCTTTAAGGAATCCATGTTGAGATGAATTTAATAATTTATGCTTAACGAGGAAGTTTACAAACTTTCATTAGAAATGGGTTCTCTTCTTTTACTAGTGCATCTTTTAATTGTATGTAGACACTTTACCTTTCTTGCACGTACACGCTTCCTTTCATTTGTCTTCTTGCACGTACACGCTTCCTTTCATTTGTCTTCTTGCACGTACACGCTTCCTTTCATTTTTCTTCTTGCACGTACACGCTTCCTTTCATTTGTCTTCTTGCACGTACACGCTTCCTTTCATTTGTCTTCTTGCACGTACACGCTTCCTTTCATTTGTCTTCTTGCACGTACACGCTTCCTTTCATTTGTCTTCTCTCCTCCCCACCCGATACCTGTTTCCCACACTTCCCACCAGTTACGTTCTCCTTCTCACTCTCACACACGTCATGATCTGGCATCCTCTCCATCTTTACCTACGCTTTACCTCGCGTAGGTTCCAGACCCTCCTACGTCGCCACTACCGGACTGCCTGTCGCCGGCGCCGATTCATACGTCTATCGACGATGCCAGTCGATACGATCGCTACCTGCACGAGATGGACCGATACGACAAGTTCCAGGAAATGTACCCCAAAGTGATGACCCAGCCTGCGTCTAAAACCAACAAGTACGTTATTGCATGGCTGGGAGGATATCGGATTTGTGAAGGGGGTTCTACTCTCAGGATGTTAAGATGTTCTCCTGTGCATTTTGAATAAATGAGCCAACGTATTTATGCGAACCGCACCGCCCGTTTAGGATGTTCTCTTGTGCATTCTGAATAACTTGTGGTCTCGTATTGTATAAGTTCACACTTTGCGGTGTAGTAGACTATCTACGTCGGAACCGCCATTCGGTTTTCATAAACAAGGGAAACTGCAATAATTTTTGAACCGGGTGTGCGTGCAAGTAGGGTCTTGTTATCTTACGGAGAAATCTTGTTATCTTACGGAGAAAAGGACGCGTTTGCCATGAAAAGCATGCGGTGATTATACCGGTGGTGATGGTGGTCTCTAACCCAACAGATCGTAAACCCAAACAGAAGCGTATTCTGCTGCTTAGACAATGCTGCCAACTACGTCCCACGAGAACAAGGTTGATTGAATCAAAACACAAACCCCGTTGCCATTTCATGTGTTTCTTTGTCCCGACCTCTTCCATAGTGCCCGCCTACGATTTTCCATTACTCCACAAAATTCACCCGACCGTTACCGGTATAACACCTATAATCCGTTTCGTTGCTCGCCTGGCTCTAATTAACCGTAATTAGCCCGCGCCAACTGAGCAAAACGGCGCTTTTCCAGATGGTATCGCCAGAATAAGGGAAGAGGACAAAGCATTGTGGGTCGGCTAAAATTGATATGACTTTACGCAAAGGCGCCAACACTTGTGACGTTGGCACCCCTTAGAGGCAACGCCAGCATCTCGTGTAACGTGACCCTCTGTCCGACAGCGTGCGTATTGGACGCTGGGGCAGCAACTGGTCCAACATGACGGAAGCGACGAACGCGACGGGGGGCTTCGACGTCTACATCAACGGTAAGTCGGGGTCAATATTTTACTTCCGGGTTAATGGAAGACGAATAAAGTGCCAACAATGATTTCAAGACGGTACTCCCTTTCAATGATTTTTTTCGCCATGAAAACATATCTCGCGAATAGGGGAAAGGACACATATGCACACTACGACATTTCTGCTGCATACAGGTTTACATCAACGGTAAGGGGACCATACCTCAGTTAGACTTCCCGGTGTGTTACAGACGAATGTAGGGCACAGTCATTTTAGATATGTGTAGTTTTAAAAAAATCATATCATCTGACAATAACTGAATATGAGCTGACACATAGGCAGGTTTGCTGGTAGAACATTTTAGCAGTGTAACCGTGGATTTTTAGATGAATTAAATAGGCGGAAGGATTTGGGGGAATTTTTTTGCCACAAGGCACGTTCGTAGTAATTTGTGCAGAAATTGGTAAACATTGACGGGTATGGCACGTTCAGCCGTTTTAAAAGAGTTAGAAATATGTGATTTTGACAAAACTCGACCAGCATGTCAATGAGATGCTGACAACGGCAGGAGAGAAGTTTCAGAATTTTTGATGGTCCCGTTTTCTTATAATCGTGCAAAACGTTAACATGGTCACCAATGGGAAATGTAACAGTAGGCTGAACCCTAAGTCGGGGTCATTGTTTTACTTCCGGGTTAATGGAAGACGAATAAAGTGCCAACAATGGTTTAAAGACGGTACTCCCTTTCAATGATTTTTTTTCGCCATGAAAACATATCTCGCGAATAGGGGAAAGGACACATTTGCACACTACGACGTTTCTACTGCACACAGGTCTACATTTCTAGCTGCTGGTAGTAACGGAAGGTTTGTTTGGGCGAAAACTGACGTGTCGCATCATTCATGTTGAGTTTCTTGAAAACAAAAAACTGGGCCCAGTCGGAATAAAACCGACTGTGTATATTTTTCGTCTTCTTCTCTGGCTGTCAAGTGACGTTGGTGACCACGACCCTCCATGCAATTCTGTCATTTGCAGTTGTCAGTAGTTGTAGATGCCATTGGGTGATCCTTCAAGCCATAGGCCTATGCTTAGACTGTTCATGTATTTTATTCATTGCCTGTCTATAGCATTGTGCCCTTAGATGTTTCCTTCAGTATATCAGTTTGTTCAATCTCACTGTTTCTGAATAATTACGTCCTAAAAATTGCAACTATCTTCTTCGTGTCGTATTAAGTAGTTGTCTTCGTTGTCCTTCTCTGTATAGAACCTCATCATCCGTAACGCGTTGTTTCGATGACTCTTACCTTGGTCTGTATTGTTACAATGCAGACCACCCATAGCACCCGATGACTCTTACCTTGGTCTGTATTGTTACAATGCAGACCACGCATAGCACCCGATGACTCTTATCTTGGTCTGTATTGTTACAATGCAGACCACACATAGCACCCGATGACTCTTACCTTGCTATGTATTGTTACAATGCAGACCATGCATAGTACCCGATGACTCTTATCTTGGTATGTATTGATCCCAGATACGGCTACTCAATGCGTGTCAACTCTTGCGGTCGCAGGTAACGCTCGCTACAGAGCCCAGGAGGAGGAAAAAAAACGTAAGATGATCGACTGTTTCGCAAGACGACGCATGCCAGCTTACGCCACCAACAGAACATCGAGGCGGGCGATAGAACGTACTGGACGAGACCCGGTCGATACCTACTGCAATATGCTGGTAGAGCCAGACACACGATGTTCTATGGGTGAGCCAACGTCTGTATCCGTTTGATGGCATACTTCTGGTTGATAATCCTTGAGAAATCTGGCCCGCACTATTACGTGTTTATATGTCGTTCTTACCTTTTTTTTCTATCCCAAAACTTATCAAATATTTTTAATATTAATTTCTTATCAAATATTGCGTCTTGTGGCACTTCAGATGTCCAAATAACGTTCCGAATTGCATCAACCGCCTTTATAGATAAGCCGCACGCTTCCGACATGACCAATACCAATGGAGGGTGGTGCAATTTGGAACGCTATTTGGATTCATGGAGTGCCCTAAAACGCAATATTTGATCAGGATATATGTCCTTTTGTACCTCAGAGGATGTGATGTGATGAAATGAAAGTTTTGAGATAACAAACTGGCACCTTCTAGTTTTTTTACAACTGACAGTGCTGAAAACCGCCGTCAGGTGCAAGGCATAACATTCGCGTGATGTGTTCTCACAATCGTGCGTATTACAGCTTGGACGGACTCTCTGCAGTATTCAAGGACTTCTAACTAATTTGTATACTAACATCCGTATTTATGTTGAATCGATTATTTTGACATATCCAAAACTTATTTTTCCATGTAGAAACTGTCATCGTCTTATCGAGGACACTTCATCAGTACTAATGACGTCGGGTGACGTCATCGTGAGGAAGTTCGTAATTGCCCTCGTCTCGGTTGATCGCTGCCGTGGTCTTGCGTGCTTCCTTGCGTGTACGATGACGTCATCCGACGTCATTGGTACTGATGAAGTCGCCTTGATAAGACGATGACAATTTCTACACGGCAAAAACAAGTTTTTGTTATGTCAAAATAATCATTTCAACATGAAAACGAACTGTCCTGAGATATGTTCACTATATGAGAAGAAATTGCGAACCTTCGTACTCGTTTGCATATCTTCAGTCCTTCCTCCCTCATTGATAGGTCCAGGGGGTCGGTGGGTGGTTTGTTGTCGTTCCCAAGTGTATGAACCCCCTAAATGTACACTTGGCCTTTTTTATAACTTTCTGCACGTCAGAAAAAAATTTTGGTATAGGGAAAGGTTGCCAAAGATGGAACATTTCGTAAGATAAGACGTTGATATTTCTCTGTCTTATCAACAGGGGGCGCCAAAGACAGGCGGAACAAACCTCGTAGTTCGGCAGTTAGTTCGATTAAAGCACGACAAATTCGGTTACCAGCTATACAGAAATCGCGACTAAAAAAAAATCGTATATGATTAATGTAAGTATCGTATTATTTATTATCACAACAATAAGTTAACTTGAAAGACATTTCTTAAATGTCGATTACTGACAGTAATAATCAACGAGAGAGTTGGTAAATTAAGTGATAATATTGTGACCCACATCTGTCTTCCATTAAAGTGACTGAAACTGAAAACAACGGGGGCATTATAATCGGAGATCACATCACAAAGTGAACTAACTGTGTCTCTTATCTTATCTCTTTATGCATCCCATTATTTCCCATGTTCTCCTTATTTTTATTAAACGAATCATAACAGTTTTTAATTCCATTACAGTAGAATGGTGAGTTAGCGAAAGACGAACTTGAAATTGGGATGGTGGTTTGTTGCGTAAAATTTATTTGGTATGCTCGCCGATGTGACACCATTGTGTCCCAAAATGGGACAACGCGTGTAATTTCTTTCTTTTCTTGAACTCTGCTAAACATCGCATAAGCACTTCCTCGGTTGAAGTTTTTAAGACTTAAAACGTGTTCCATCATTGGTAACTGTTCCCTACGTGTTAAATGTACATGTATATAAAATTGAATGACAAACGTACGGCGGATGAAGCACAAGTACCAGGCAGTTTTAAGGTATGATGTTTGCATCGAAAGAGAGCAGGTAGCTAGGCAGATTTCCGACAAAACCTAGCGGATTTCGTTTCATGTAGGTGACTTTGTCGAAGTATATCTGCTCATGTTTAACTTTCTACGTAACTATGTAAGGTGTCTTATATTGTGGTGGACCCTTCTTTATGACAAAGTCAGTAATAAAATTATTTTTGTTAAAGAAATTGCCCGACATATCTGGAAAGAAACTCATTTCCGCCTTGAAACGCCTCACTGAACTCGTATGCATTCGTAAGGAAGCTCACATTTAGAAAATCTCTCCATGGTATTTAGTATGTATTTGCACAATGTTGCTAGATAAATATTGCATTTGCATGCACTCGACGAACTACTGAGGCATTGCTGGAGGCAAACACATTATATGTCATCCAAAAACATTCCCCCAGATAGACCAAAATTCACATAAATAGCATTGTATGAATGACACAACGGAGGCATTGATCTTTCTTGCAGACTACAGGTGTGTGGATTTCGGCTACGACGTACGACCTCCGCCCGATTACAAATACAAGGGTTTCTACCAGCACCGGCCGTTCCGGAACAGTGTCGGCATTCCCGCTTACAACAAAGCCATGGAGGGGTATTTCACGCTCTCCCAGCACCCTTCCCGCGTTCCTCAACCCGTAACTACCGTCTAGATGTCGCGTTGGGCGCGACTGGAAGCGACGCGTGTTCCCCGTCGTTGTGGACCTGTCTATCTTGCCGGCAAATTCTGTGCTCTTGAAAACTGTCAACGCGGGCCAACTTGGGAAGGAATAATTCCGGGAATGATGCTTTAAGGCGTAGGGCCACCTCTCGTAGCATTGCGCTTTGCTGTAAAATCAAGAGTGACGCCTACATTTTGCTGGTGGTCCAAGTTGCTGACTCGGAGTCAGATATGACAAAGCTACACTTCACACCCACATATAATATGTTATCCGTTTTGTAGAAGATCATCTTCTATTAGAGGTTACACCTTTCCGATATCGTTCGCATTCCAACTCTTGTCAGCCCTGCTCAGGGAGTCCAGTAATTTGGAATGCACGACGGAGGGAATGTCTAATTCCTTTAAACAGGACGAAATAACAAAATGGACGCCCATCACGCCATTTGAAAGGCTTAATGATACATTACCACCATCAAAGCGAAACGTAATGCCAACGACAAGTAATTACGCTAAGCAACGCTAAATGAATGTGTTTGATTTTATAAGTAGCTAAAATGGACTGGCGATCGTATAAACATGTCCACAATCGCACCGAGTGCAGCATGTGAATGTATGGTCTACGCCAATAAACGGACATAACGAACTCGTTGCGTGTGAAGGTGGTCATATTAAAACCGTTGCGACCAGTAGGTCATTGAACACATTGCAACATAAACCTACAAACAGAGTCGGCATAATGACGTTGGAAAATGGTTTTCTACTTGTTCACGTTATAATTAGTTGCCTTCTCGTCTTCTAGCTCCTCTGTCGTAAGATTGGGATAAAACAACTGTATTTGTAATCTAAGTTTTCATAAAAAGCTAGCACTAGGTTGACGCTGAAAACTTGTTTCACGCACCTGCTCCATGTCTTCGTTTTAATGACATTTTGCTATTTTTGTTTTAAACTTTACATGCGTATGTGTACCTTCCGTTGGTTTATCTATGAGATTATCTATAAGACGGCTTGCATGTTTGCATATTGTTTATTATCACCAGTTTTTCTTTCTCACTCACTTGCTCTTTCGCACGCACGCACGCACGCCCGCAAGCACGCACGCACGCACGCAAATTATTCCATATAGTCCAGGGGCATTAGGGTTGAACATGGAAATAAATAATACAAAGCTAATTTTTTCAGAATAATTACAAAATACCACATTGAACAACATATCAACAGTCGCCTAGTTTCCCTAATGTGCGCTTGTCACAACGAGGCTAGATGCGTGAGAACTATGCGAGAACTATTATAGTCCGTAAGCTATTGGGTTTGAAATCACTTCCGTTCACGAATTTCGCCGTCCAACTATTGCGACAACATGAAATATTGACAAAAACTATTAGGCATAGATTTACGGTAAAAATCTTATCTTAAAGAAATAATTATAGGGCCTAAGTATTCCCGTAAACACGTTAAATGTTAATTTCTGACATCCACCATGAGCGTCCACGGGGGGCACTTTCCTGGATCTGGATCTGGCATCTCTATGTGGGCACAAACATTGATTTCCTTACCAAAACACTACCCCACCCTATTAGATCGCCTAATAGGGTCATACAAATTTATATTATGATAACATTGTAACCCTTTAACCACATTCCAATGTTTTTTACCATGACACCCACATAGGGGAAACCGGGGCTAGTTGTATACAGGGGCAAGTTGTTACAGATGCGTTTTATGAAAACATAGCACACATATGGAGTCACCATCGATAGTAGTAGGTTGGAAGTCCACCAGCGGACACACTGTCCAGAAATCGGGAATCATAAAGTCGAAATTAACTAGGTGTGAACGAAAATTACTTTTTAGCCACCTAAGTGTTTTTATGCCCACATACACCTGTAATATCTTCAAACGCAGTTTCGTGAATGAAACTTGAAATATGTTTACTATATTATAGTATAATGGATTATGCGAAGTAAAAGTTAAACTGAAATCCAGGATTTGTTATCGTCTAAGGCCGTGTTCACATCTAATTTTCAGCCGAATTACGATGCGGATCAACTAATTCGGCTCTGTTCACATACACCGAGTTAAGCCGGACTAAACCGCCAACCGACTTAGTGCACCAGAGGGCGTGGTGTGCGGGTCATCTGCACTCGTTCATCGAGAGACTACGGCCCTCTATCGCGCAGCAGCGCCGCCATCGCCGGGTCAAGGCAAATGGAGCGTTCACATTGGCTAATCCGCATCCTAATTCACCTGTTTTCATGCATTAGAGTTCGGGTAGCTTAATGCGGATTAAGGGTGTTCACATTGCGCTACCCGAATTTGGATCCGCATCCTAATGCGGATTAACGTTGTACATGAACACGGTGAAGTGGGTTCAACTGCAAAAAATGTATGTTGTTACAATTGTATTGGGTCAAGATGTTACAACTGTAACGATGCTCGGGCGGCTCGTGCAGACGGCTCAGCCAGCGTTTTGTGTGATGACAATGACAACATTTATTTAACCACGACGTGTGAACGCTATATTTAAGTTGTGAAGCCTGGCGTACTGGTTTATAAGCAGTAATGTAAATGCTTGCAGCATGAAACAAAGGTAACGAATATCTCAGAAGGTACACATAAATGAAAAAAAATTATTCTCGATAAACCGATGGCTTCCTTGCCCACTTGCCATCTGGGTGTTTTGCCTTGGATGGCAATCTTATTCAATCTTATTAACTGATGTCACAACAGAAAAAAATTATATTAATTTGCTTAAAGGGTTACATTTTTTTATCTTACTGTGTATTTGCTTAACAAAATAGGAAGGTTTTGGTCAGGAAATCAGTGCTTGTACTTACAGGCAGGTGCAAAATGGTCCAGTATGGGAGTAATGTCAGTATGGGAGTAATGTTTGTAGGGATCAGAATAGCAAAATACCAATTTAATTTGGCTAAAGTGTTTCAATCATGTCTTAATGTTTATTCTTGAAAAAAAGAATGGACTCCCGACTTTACAGGATGGGGACTGTTTTTGACTAGGAAATCAATACATGCACCCACCGGGAGATACCAAATGACGCAATATGATCAGGAGTATTCAGTATAGCAAAACAAAACAATTTAATATGGTTAAAGGGGTACAATTAATGTGAGGCAGGTGTAGGCCGGGTGTTCACATAAGAAAGGATTTTTTTTAATTTGTCCTACCGGGGTACGGATGTTTCACATTCTGGATATTTTATTGCCAACTTTGTTCAGTAGATGTAGATCATTAAATTGATACCAACCACAATGCCAGTGTCAAAAATAAAAATTGACCTCAAAATTACACTTTTCTCTTTAATAATTTTCAGTGGAAAGAATGTGCTTATCATTTGTGATGTTATGGCTAATAGTTTTTGTCAAGATGTCATGTTGTCACAATGACTGGATGGCGAAATTCATGAACGTATCATAAGTTATTTCAACACAATTACCTGGTCTATACTGTATAATAGTTCTCACCCATCTACCCTTGTGATAAACGCACACAGGGGAAATTAGGGGACTGTTGATTTGTTGTATTTTGCAACTATCTTGAAAAAATTAACTTTGTACTATTTATTTCCATCTTGGGTCCAATTTTGACCTAATGCTCCTGTACTAATATATCCATGGGTACTAGGGGCAGTGACCAGCGGTGGATGGTAGGATGGGATTTTAGTTGTTCCTTTTGGGGTTGGTCCTTACCAGACTTGTTGGCAAATTACAAACTACCAAGTCAAGTCTCGAGTCATTTATCTGAATTCTAAGTCAAGTCAAAATGGGCAATTCGAGTGTGACGCGAGTCAGGCCCAGGTCGTTAGGGTTCACCTATCGCCAAAATAGTTGTTGCGGCAATTTTTAGGAGACATTTTAGGCGGATGCTGCCCCGCCAAAACACTAGCCAATTATAACAAGTACTTAATAGTCAAGTGTTCGGTGCAGCTTGTCACAACATCGTCTTGTTTAGCGTACGTTTTGAGCCACCGGACTTGTTGGCAAGTCACAAACTGGCAAGTCTAGTCTCGAGTCATCTCTTTAAATTCCAAGTCTAAGTCAAGTCAAAATGGGCGACTCAAAGCGTCATCTCTTTTAATTCCAAGTCAAGTCAAAATGGGCGACTCGAAGAGTCATCTCTTTAAATGCCAAGTCAAGTCAAAATGGGTGACTCGAGTCAGCCCCTCCGAATCAAGTCAACAAGTCAGGCCCTTGCACCGGGAGAGCATATTGCATTGTATTGGTATAAAGAATAAATTGACGTACGTGTGGTAGGACGAGAGGAAGACACCACATATGCAGAAACAGTGGAGGTGGCAGGGACCAGAGATCTTCCTTAGCATGAAGAGTTGTCATACGGATGTGAGACATGGAAGATAAATTAAAGAGACAACCAGAAGGTGATGATACTAAAAGTTAGATGGCCGTGCGTAGTGTCAAATGAAGGTATTATAATTAAAACAACAGTAGTGAAATAGTGAAAAGAGGATAGCACAAAAGTCAAGATAAGAAGATGGAATTGGATTGGGCACGTCCTGAGAATAGATGAAGACAACACAGTTTTCATGGACGCTTGAAGGCACAAGCAAAGTTTGTCGCCCTGACAAGCTGGTGAAAAATGTGGTGAGAGAAACGAGAACTGGGTGGACATCTTGGAATGAAGCTAAACAGTGACTAAATGTGATGTAGTTAGTATCTCACATATGAAACAAGACTAAGAAGATGGGCATTTCCATTATGGCTTTAGTAAAATATTATACGTAACACAAGATACGACACAATTGCACGTGGTAGCATTGCAGTTTAATTTACTAAAATGAACTTATAACTGTCACATCCACTTAAACAAAAGCAACATTTCAGACCAACTGATACGCATGCCATTGCACAGTAATATATAAATATAATTTTATAACTTTATATACACCTCCCACCATCAGTCAGTACACAACTAGGTCAGTTACACAAAGAAGCTGGTTGATATACATCTCTATAGATGTGATACTGAATTTAGAAAAAGCCCCAAGCTACAAACTAGAATGGTGGGTTGTAGGTTTTCTTGAAACACAAAACAATTTATTTCTTAGAAATTCATAGTAAAGCTTCTGCTGCACCACAAATGTCAATGGAACCTTTAAGATATCACACGGAATGTATGGTACAGCAAAATAATTAGTAAATAACGAATTTCAACATACAGTATAAGAGCTGCAACCTTTTTGATTTGATTTTTGCCTTAATGCAACTGTTTTTACCACAAACTGATGATATCTGTAACAACATCCACATCAGATAAAAATAACTATTTGTTCTACTGTTTGTTAATAATAAAACACGTCTGAAATTTTTTTTTAATTCTGAAAAAATCAGTAAATGAAATACCGCTGTGTACTCACTCCATCTGTAAAATATCGCAAGAGCTACTGCACAGTTAAGAACTGGTTAAATAAATAGATACTCTGCATGAATAGCTCAGCTCAGAAGGGTAAACACTGTACTTGAATTATAATCAGGCATACACGTCATTTCACTTTATTATGTGCATCAATAAGTATCGCACAAACATACACGTCAGCAAGTGATATACACTCTACATACATTATGCACACTGTAGTGTACACTTTAAGTGCACACACAACAAATGTCCCACGTGTACATTGCATATTAGCTATGGTCTCAAGTGTGCATGTAAAAATCACAAAGTGTATATTCAGTGTAATTATAAAATGGTGGCTGATGCAGTTTATAGGTTTTAGTCATAGAGCATGTTACATAATGCTCGGCATCTGTCATGTGCGATGTCATAGAGCATGTTACAAAATGCTCGGCATCTGTCATGTGCGATGTCATAGAGCATGTTACATAATGCTCGGCATCTGTCATGTGCGATGGCACCAGAACTAGAGCTGTCAGGACTTCATACAGACAACGGTGCTCTATTTATGTTCTTCTAACTGGTTGGCATCTAGCGAACACTTCCATGCATCTGTGAATGCACACACGTATGTGTACATGACACGTGCACACGCGTATATAAATGAACACACACACCAGAAGCTGACAAGTCATATACATATCTTTACGTGGGATCAAATGTAAAAAAAACTGCAGTACATACACTTACATCCAGATAACATACAATCCCAGCTATATCTACGATTAAGTTAGTAACATGATGATTGAAATTGTGACAGATGATGACAATGGCGGTGACAACTGGAATGAAGATGACGATGATGCACTGTGACAGATGACAATGGCGGTGACAACTGGAATGAAGATGACAATGATGCACTGCAGCAGATGACAATGAAATGAAAACGATGACAGAGAGGATGATGATAATGAGATAGTGATGATCGTGGCGTGTAACTAGCGGAGAGACATGTCATTGACTCACACTTCCTGCAGCGCTACTGCCACAGAATCATCACAAATGATCTAATGTAAACTTGAATTGTGCAGCAGATGTCGTTGCCCCAGGTCTTCTAATGCCTAACAGATCTCATACGTTCTCTAGATTTAACACTATGGCCGAACTCGTCACGGCCTGCGAGTCGCCTCCGCCCCTCGAGTCTTGGGCGTGCTCGTCTTCGCACGAGTCCTCAGGGGGGTTGCTGGCTTCAGCAGGGGGCAGGTTGGTGTTTTTCGAATCTTTGTTCTTCTTCGTGCCACAGCATGTGTTTGGGTAGCATAGCTTATCAGGACACTCGAGAGCGCAGTCGATGCCAGCCTTCAACGGTATCTGCTCCAGCTGAAGGGAACCAACAAATACTGTACTCACTAGTACTGCATACACATGCACACGCACGTGCGCGCATACGCATGCATCATTAACAACATAAGTTACCACTGTAACTTATTGTAAATGATCACAGCTGTGCAGGCTGTGTTTGGTTCGACTACAAATTCTTTATTTTGATTAAGTTACCTTCTAAACTTTGTCATAAATTTTTTACGGTATTTTAAAAAAATTCAAAATTTCTTCAGTTCTTACTATTCTAACTTACTGATCACAGGCTCATAGCTGTGCAAGCTACAGAAACTTGATTTTGATTAGGGCAGCTTTTAAACTTTCAGTCATAATTAAAAAGAGCCTAGATATTAATTTTGATCTTGAGTGTAACCCAGTTCTATTTAAGATGGTTTTAATTGGTGTGATTTTGGTGTATAATTCGTTTTGTAAATAAACACTTCAAATTATGATTATCACTGTTCTGTGATTAGACATTGGTATCTTAGTAATCGTACCTCGATGAACTCTGGCTGGATGGTGGTAGAGTGTATCCCTTCATTGTGGAAGAACGTCTTCACCTCGTCAGCGATGCGCATGTAGTCAGCGAGGTTTTGGCAGCGGATGTGTGCAGATGCAATGATGCGGTTGCCGGCCAGTTGCCAAATGTGAAACTCATGTACAGCAATCACACCCGACACCTGGGCACAAACCACCACACTCAGTGCCAGCAATGCAATAACAATAAATTTCTTATATAGCGCCCCATCCAAATAATTGTTTTGGGGCACAACATTATAAATAAAATTGTTCTGGGGCACATTATAAATAAAATTGTTTTGGGGCACAACATTATAAATAAAATTGTTCTGGGGCACATTATAAATAAAATAATTGTTCTGGGGCACATCATAAATAAAATTGTTCTGGGGCATAACATTATAAATAAAATAATTCTTCTGGGGCACATTATAAATAAAATCATACACATACTACTAATGTGCAAAAATATACAAGTATTTCTAGTAAAATATCTTGTCTGTGTAAATACTTAAAATTACTAAACACAAAGCTATAATAAATATGTATCTATATACATAATAAATACCTTAATTAATTAAATTAAAATAATATATGTATAAAACTAATTAAGATCACAATGGTTAAACATTTTATATGATCCTAAAGTAGGTGCATCATGAGAGCTACCTACTCGTGCATTGGCTGCTGTGGAGCTACCTACTCGTGCATTGGCTGCTATGGAGCTACCTACTCGTGCATTGGCTGCTGTGGAGCTACCTACTCGTGCATTGGCTGCTGTGGAGCTACCTACTCGTGCATTGGCTGCTGTGGAGCTACCTACTCATGCATTGGCTGCTGAGGAGCTACCTACTCATGCATTGGCTGCTGTGGAGCTACCTACTTGTGCATTGGCTGCTGTGGAGCTAAGTTATTCAGATAGTGAATGGGTTTAGATTTCGACAGCTAATGGCAAGTGTATGTTTTCCCCAAAAACTATGTTCTCCATTATAAAAGCTCAACTTCAAATCATTCCTATATATATATTAGTGTTAGATCGGTGTGTCACTGTGGACATACATGGTAAAGTAAGTGATATTCGTGTTATTGCAATCACCAAATCGTAACAGAGATTATTAATCAAATCCAGCCCTGACAGTTGCTGTAAGATGTTGTGTTTCACACATTCTTATGAGAGACAGATTTATGTGTGTGTGTATATATATATATATATATATATATATATATATATATATATATATATATATATATATATATATATATATATATATATATATATATATGGAATACTTATAAAGGAAAGAATACAATGACATTTGACACAAGGAAGTTGCACACCCATATGCCAATATGTACAGCACTGTTTGTTTCAGATAACAAAACACTACATTTATGAGAATACACATAGGAGTAAATATGCGCAGTGAAGTAGCAAGTTGTCATGGCAACAAACAACCCACCTGTAGTAACTTTTTCCTGAGGTCATGAATGCGTAGGTGTGTTGGCACGGTCTGGAGTAGAATCAGGGCTGATTCTCTCACTGCAACAGGAAATTGTTTGTAACTAGACGACATCTAAAACAGGGCTGTGAAGAAACATTCTTGAATGGATATAATATAAATAACATTTAATTGTATTTAAACATTACATTTAATAATATATTATTTTACATTATATACTGACACTATAATACATTCCTATAATTATAGATGCAGTGTCCAGAATAGATTTTATTGTTGACATCTCAGTTGAACTAGAACTGTTTGTAGAATCTTTCTGTGTTTTTACGGAATCTAAGTGAAAACGTACGCTTGCACGCACACACTGGCTAGGCAATTATGTGCAGAAGTATTGCTCTTAACCCAGTGAAGCATAGGGCCGGGCAGGTGTACATTACACAATATACATTTAGGTACTTACAAAGAGGAATTGTTGTCGACATGATCAAGGTGACCATGAGCATACTGAAAAAGGAAAAATGTGATGCAAAATATGCTGCAGGAACACATCATGCCATATCTTGTAAAGATTATAATCAACTGAACAATAAATCTGTATTTTATTTACTACTAACTTCAAGAATCCTGGCTGTTTCACAAGAATAAAGAAATAATAAAAATAACATAAATCAAAGTCTCCAGGTTTAATGAGTCTGACTAACTGAATGCCTCAACAAATATATAAAGTTACAATTAATTAATTCAGTTAAAACAAATTCAACAGCTGTTTATCCTCTTGACTCCAGAAAATGTTGCACATTCTATCAGCCAACTGTTTATCCTGGACAGTCTAAGGTTTTTGTGAACAAATAATGTTCCAAGGGTGAGGGCAAATATATTTATCTTATACACGATGGCAGTCTTGTATTTTATATACACATGGCCTGTGTCCAGTGTGTAAAAAGTGACTTATGAAGAAGATGGGATGACAACGTACCTCATGGCAGGATCTACTTTATACTTCCAGTCAGCGTCAACAAATATGATGACTAGAGCACTGATGATGACAATCACGGAGCCAAGAGTGTCACCAAGCACGTGTAGGAAGACACCACGCATGTTCAACTGGGAACTCGATGCTGCAGGTAGAGAGAGGGTCATGGAGAGGATATCAGAAAGAGGGAGAGAGAGGAATAGAGGCAGAGACAGAGCCATGTCAAAGTTCTGTCCACAAGACCACTTATACCCACCCACCCACCCACCCACCCACATGCTGCGGTAGACCCATGTAGTCAGTTCAGCGCTTTCCACGTGCCCGACCGGGAAGCAGCTCGGGCCACGGGAGCTAGAATGGGTGAGTTAGAGATGGAGACCACCACTATGTAAATCCATGACAAGTTACACATTTACCCATATGGGGTGTTTAAATTCCACTAGGATAGACATCGGGTAGAAAGGACTAATGGCTTTTACTGTCTCTTCCCAAAAGACACAGACAAAATGGGGTGAATGAAATTGTCAAAACGGTGGCAGGTGTAATCGAACCACCGTACTCTCGTTCGACACTAGGCCATCACTCCCCAAGAAACCACCTGACAAACACTGGTTACACATTATACAATAAAACTAACAAATAGGGTGTGGTCTTTTCAGTGTCAGAAACATGGTTCCCACAGTGGACACACACATTAAACAGACAAATTCAGCATTACTCAATATATGACAATGTTGAGAAAGAAGGCACTTACCTAATTTAGGTTTACCGGGGGTGCTTTCGCGCCCATTCCCCTGCAGTTCGTCGTCAGTTTTGTCTCCTTCATCATCTGACTCAACAACAACATTCGCCAACACTCCGTTACTCGTCTGCTTAGCGTCTTTAAGACTGGTCAGCTCGTACGGTTCGTGACTGTGTACATCACTACAGCTTTCCTCCTCATTACTGTCACTGTTGTGACTGTCACTGTTGTGACCGTGACCATGACCACCATGACTGTGACCGTGACCGTGGCCGCCACCTCCACCGTGACTGTGTCCTGTAACATGAAATAGTTTGACAAATAGGTTAGATTGGTCAAATGGCAGCAGCATAATAAAAATTTTTCGCTATATTTGTCTGATCACTGTTACTTTTATCATTCTTTATGGATAAAGGTTGACATACATTTATTTATATAACGTTATTAATTCCAAAATTCCTTTTCCAAATTTGACTAAGTGATTACAAGTTACACAAAAAATATGTCAAAATTTTAATGCACGTATTATGCAAAAGTTACGAAGTTATTTGGTCATGTTGTCAAGCAAAAACATTTCATGCATGAAAGCGAATGCCATTTTCAAGAGTAAAAGCACACAACAATACTGGCAAACTGACAACCTAACCTGACAAGCTACTAGCAACTTTCTGCCACAGTACATGTGTAGTTAAAACTTAAAACCCAATAAATGTATGGGGTTGAATTGGGTTACAACAAAAAAGTGCTGATTATGATTACACTGACTAAAAATTTTATTCTTGAATTAAATGACCACGTGCTAAACATTTATTTAGAATTGACATCTTGGTTCTAGTAGGCAGGAAACTGACATCCGTGTTAACCACGGTTTGGTTCAGTTATATAATTTGTGCTGATCAAACTTTTACAAAGTAAACTAAATCAATTCAATCATATGGGTCAAGTTTTAATTTTATGTAAAATTCATAGCATAATTAATCAGTATTACACATGCATTCACTATGCTCTATCTAATACAAGGGTGCAGTTATGATTTTATAATTGGACATGTGCAACCATACAATACAAAATATCGAGAAACTCAAGCTCGGCAATGCACCAAAACAAAAGGGGTTAAGCAGTTCCTATTGTAAACAGTTGGATTGGTACACTGAGGAACTTTGGAAGATAAGCAAATTTTTAAACAGGTGGGTTTTTAGTTTACTGCAAAATATTGTAATATTTCCTACAGACTCAACACTAACAGGGAGTGCGTTCCACAGTCGGTGCAACAATTGAAAAAGCTCTAGTTCCGACATTTGTCTTTACACTGGGAACAAAAAGTAGATTGGAAATTAGATGATCGACGTTGTCTGGGCTGTCTTGCAGCAGTGAACGTAAATGTGCTGGTAGCTTTGATGAAAGTACTTGATAGGTAATCATTACACCAAAACCATTTGTTTATATCATGACATGGTCATTGCATACAAAATGGCATGTGCAGTGACGATGGAACTACTGATTATGTCATCATGTACAAAACCGCAGATAAACATTTAGATTGTTTTAAAACCAAAGTCCTTTTAATTTGTTAAAATCAACTCTGGACCCCCGTGCAATCGTCCTCAATAGCTGCCAGAGTAGCAAAAATAATTGGGCGTAGCCTACTTCATACGATTACAGGGAGAAAAATGTATTAATCGGACATGAACCAAACGATGCGTGACACTGATATCGGTGGACATGGGCTACTGACCGTGACCGCTGAAGAGACCCAGTCCAATAAGGTTTATGAAGAGACCAAGACCGCCAACGATCAGCATCAGCTTTGGGTCTTTGATGTGCTCATCATGGAACAGTCGTTGTAGTGCTTCTATGAATATGGTGAAGCACAGGGCGATAAGGAAGACGGCGTTGACAAGCGCTCCAAGTACCTCCGCTCTTACCCAGCCGTAGGTGTTCTTCTTTGATTGCCAACGCGATATCTACAAAAAAATAATAAAAAATGTCAGTAGTGCTCACCTAAACTCCAGCAACCCGAGCCCAGAGGCACGACAAGCCAGAATCGTTAGGCATGATATATTATGAACAGGGACATGCAAACTTGTTCAGTTTAAGGTTCCACTCATACGGGCAGTGTGGCGTGTTATATTGGCAAAAGCTTAATTTTTTCCTTAATTTGTCTAGTCAGTAAATATTACATATAAATCTCATACGGGGAGAATGGGAATTCATATACATGGACAATTTGCCTGTATGAAAGGCATTAAAAACACACTGACTACATCTACAAAATTACTAGTATAGAGTTTATCATCAAATGTCTTCAACATTCAACACCTGCTTTTTCATCTTGATAATATGCTAGGTTCCCTTTTCTGTGCCTTTCAGGACTTTTAATAGAACTCCAGGTTTTTCAAGGTTTGCTGTAAAAAAACAGTTATTTTATTCAATGTGTATAAGTACACAGCACAAGACTGTGAATGCGTGCCCATGCCACATTGGTGCTTTGTGACTGACACGTACCCGAACAGATGCGTATCCAACGAGTAATGCTATGACGTCAGAGAGCATGTGGTAGGAGTCTCCAACAAGGGCGAGTGAGTTGGTCATGTAACCTACGATGATCTCGACAAGGAAGAACCCGCCTGTCAGTGCCAACATGGACAGTAGCCTGCATGTCTTACCGGTGAAACGTCCCATCTTTGTGTTATGCTATCTGCAAGAGAAGACAACACATTTAGGTTTCTGCACTTCAGTATATTAAATGTCCCTATCCGTCGGACTAATAGTAAAATAGAAAGGTAACGGTAAGTTCTTCAACAACACTGTTCATCAACAACACTGGCCCGGTGCCCTTTTTAAGGTTGCCAGGCCAGTTTGGGCCACAAGTTTTTATATTATATTATTCCACGGACCATGCAGATCACGAGCAATAGTGACAGTCAGGGTTGTTTGATTTAAATCATTTGATTTAAATCACTGATTTAAATCACTATTTAATTCACTCAAAAAAATAATAAATGATTTATGATTTTTTATTTCCGATTTTTTAATCACTGATTTATATGAATTCAACACAAATAATTGTTTACAAGTATTACACATTTGAAAGAGTTTATAAATATAAACATCTATATAAATGTCTATATACCAGATAAAAAATCCGATAAAAAAACCCTGGTGACAGGGTCCACGGACCATGCAGATCATGAGCAACAGTGACAGTGTCCATGGATCATGCAGATCATGAACAACAGTGACAGTGTCCATGGATCGTGAAGATCACAAGCAACAGTGACAGTGTCCATGGGCCATGCAGATCACAAGCAACAGTGACAGTGTCCGTGGACCATGCAGATCACGAGCAACAGTGACAGTGTCCATGGACCATGCAGATCATGAGCAACAGTGACAGTGTCCATGGATCATGCAGATCACAAGCAACAGTGACAGTGTCCATGGACCATGCAGATCACAAGCAACAGTGACAGTGTCCATGGGCCATGCAGATCACAAGCAACAGTGACAGTGTCCATGGGCCATGCAGATCACAAGCAACAGTGACAGTGTCCATGGACCATGCAGATCACAAGCAACAGTGACAGTGTCCATGGATCATGCAGATCACAAGCAACAGTGACAGTGTCCATGGATCATGCAGATCACAAGCAACAGTGACAGTGTCCATGGACCATGCAGATCATGAACAACAGTGACAGTGTCCATGGATCATGCAGATCACAAGCAACAGTGACAGTGTCCGTGGACCATGCAGATCATGAGCAACAGTGACAGTGTCCATGGATCATGCAGATCACAAGCAACAGTGACAGTGTCCATGGGCCATGCAGATCACAAGCAACAGTGACAGTGTCCGTGGACCATGCAGATCACGAGCAACAGTGACAGTGTCCATGGACCATGCAGATCACGAGCAACAGTGACAGTGTCCATGGATCATGCAGATCACAAGCAACAGTGACAGTGTCCATGGATCATGCAGATCACAAGCAACAGTGACAGTGTCCATGGGCCATGCAGATCACAAGCAACAGTGACAGTGTCCATGGGCCATGCAGATCACAAGCAACAGTGACAGTGTCCATGGACCATGCAGATCACAAGCAACAGTGACAGTGTCCATGGATCATGCAGATCACAAGCAACAGTGACAGTGTCCATGGATCATGCAGATCACAAGCAACAGTGACAGTGTCCATGGACCATGCAGATCATGAACAACAGTGACAGTGTCCATGGATCATGCAGATCACAAGCAACAGTGACAGTGTCCGTGGACCATGCAGATCATGAGCAACAGTGACAGTGTCCATGGATCATGCAGATCACAAGCAACAGTGACAGTGTCCATGGGCCATGCAGATCACTAGCAACAGTGACAGTGTCCATGGACCATGCAGATCATGAACAACAGTGACAGTGTCCATGGGCCATGCAGATCATGAGCAATAGTGACAGTGTCCATGGATCATGCAGATCACAAGCAACAGTGACAGTGTCCATGGGCCATGCAGATCACAAGCAACAGTGACAGTGTCCATGGACCATGCAGATCATCAACAACAGAGACAGTGTCCATGGGCCATGCAAATCACAAGCAACAGTGACAGTGTCCGTGGACCATGCAGATCATGAGGAACAGTGACAGTGTCCATGGATCATGCAGATCATGAGCAACAGTGACAGTGTCCATGGATCATGCAGATCACAAGCAACAGTGACAGTGTCCATGGATCATGCAGATCACAAGCAACAGTGACAGTGTCCATGGACCATGCAAATCATCAGAAACAGAGACAGTGTCCATGGGCCATGCAGATCATCAACAACAGTGACAGTGTCCATGGATCATGCAGATCATCAAAAACAGTGCTAACATAAATTTCGCCTGGTTCAGTTTCGCTTATATTACACTGTTGTTTAATTTGTTTGAGCCATACAATGTAATGTTTTTAGTTGAGATTATTTTAGCTTAGTGTACTATTTAATATAGATATTGTAGGCCATTAACATAATATGAATTAATTTTATAATGATTTGGGGTACACATTATATTTAATAATTTATTATATTTCGCTTCTTACCAATACACAGGCAGAAATTATTCATATTTACCCTCTATTGCTTCGCAATGATGTTGTAGATCATTTATTTATTTCTACCACATTGGTCCACCGCGTAGCCTAGGCATAGCGTTTCTACATGGAACACAACACTGGTGTATCAATCCTGCCATAACTAATCATTAGTTTTTGATGAACATAAGTCTTGTATCCAGAAGAATTAGCTAAATTTACATATAGGCCCTACATACATGAAACTATTGCGATGCACTGCACACATTCTACGTTTAAATATCCGAGAAAAAATCTGGGCCAGTAACTTCTTTAGTAACTTTTCAAATCTACTGGCCTGCTAGGCCACTGGCTACAAAAGTTTAATGTCAAGGCCTGATATAGCAGTGTATCTGGTCACTATAACTACTCAAAGTGCTATACACTTCACCCTGACAGACATGGTCGTCCCAACATCAATTTGACTTCTCTGGGAAGCATTCAGCCACTTTGCAGTAACAGTGCGAAGACTATTCGTTCATATGTATCCACCAGTCTATAGGCAGGTGCTCAATTATATAGCTGAGTGAACTGAGACAATTTGTATCGGCGAGAAACACACAGGTAATCCAATGCTCAGCACATTCCTTGGCTGGGTCGAGGCAATGAAAATATCTGTAGATATACAACTTATATTACACGAATCACCATATTATACCAACCCTCTTTGGACTGTAAGTCTCATTCAGATGTATGTTTATGTAGCTCAAAATTTATCTGTGTGCTCCCATCTATCAGATCTTAAATACAATCATATTATTACAGTTGTTTTCTCCTAAAATATTCTCAGTATTAAAATCACTCATTACTTATGAAGAGGACGTCTCCTCTGCATAAAAGCAACACTGACACACACCCAGCTACTAATACCCTATATTATTTAACCCACATATGTAACCACTAATTACCTAACTTTAACCAAGGCTTGGCAATTTCAAGTGCCGAAACTTGATCCTTGAAATCCAGTCAGTTGGGTTAAGTCAACACTGCCACTCTTTGGTCAACCTTGGACACACCTAGGAGACCTCATGGCCATGTCCTACTCGTCTGTGCCCCCAAGTTGGCCAGTGTACTGGCCCTAGCATTGTTGTCATGCCTGACTGAACCAGTGCATGGCAACTACAAATAGGACAAACAGCCAAAACATGACTTCTAATATGTCCACCAAGTGCATACTTTGTATAAAAGGCAGTGAGTATCTGATTTAACCATCAATGTGAGGAGTAGTGTCAGTGAGTACACATGAATGACCTTTATGAAGTCAGTTGGGAATGAACTAGGCCAAGCACACGGCATAGGTGGGAAGCTATCTTAGAAAGTGCAGAATTAAGCAAAACTCACGATTGAGTTTTGTATCCGAGTCAGGGTTTTTGTTAAGTGTGGCTGTAGCAGGGACCATGAACCCCAAAGCAGGGACCATTTTTCATGATCAGCCTGTGGCCAAGTCACTACATATCACAGACCACTGTGGATACACCAGGAACTTATATATAATGTAATTGTATCTGCATTTTAGGATGTAACATCAATGAATGATAAGCTGGACAATGTGTGCATGAAAAAAAATAAATAACTGCTTTAATTTCCCACCAGAGTGATTTCAGCAGCCTGTGTTTAATTGTTGTGTCCATTTTGCTATCATGCTATGTTGTCACGGATACTGGTAATAACCTCTTGGTTCACTAGAACTGTAGTTACTATACTTTAAGAATAATACAGCCTTAAATTTTTACTTTTCCGATATATTACGAATTTCAACACCCAAAATGAGAACGTGGGAAAAGTTCTATGATAACCATTTTTGCAAGTTGTGCACATTCCTTTATTAGGTAAACAAAATATTAAAATGCCAGGAGTTTAGTTTATACAGCAATAGAAAATTAATGGTTTGCCTAATTGCCTTTTTCTCCAAAATAGGCCAATAATGCCCATATACATGTTCACGAAATTAATGAAAATATTACGAATTATCGCACAGAAACAAATAGCAAAGGTTACTAATAGTACCTTGTTGACATGAACATTGGAAAAAAAACACAAACAACTTAATAATTGTTAAAATGTACATCATTTGCCACAATTGATCACATAATTGTCCTGCTTTGGTGTTTGTCATCATTGCATTGCAAACAAATCGTTAGAAATGTTGTTTTAAATGAAAAAATTATGATTATCAAACAGCTCAATTTTGACCTAATGCTCCTGTACTAATATATCCATGGGTACTAGGGGCAGTGACCAGCGGTGGATGGTAGGATGGGATTTTAGTTGTTCCTTTTGGGGTTGGTCCTTACCAGACTTGTTGGCAAATTACAAACTACCAAGTCAAGTCTCGAGTCATTTATCTGAATTCTAAGTCAAGTCAAAATGGGCAATTCGAGTGTGACGCGAGTCAGGCCCAGGTCATTAGGGTTCACCTATCGCCAAAATAGTTGTTGCGGCAATTTTTAGGAGACATTTTAGGCGGATGCTGCCCCGCCAAAACACTAGCCAATTATAACAAGTACTTAATAGTCATGTGTTCGGTGCAGCTTGTCACAACATCGTCTTGTTTAGCGTACGTTTTGAGCCACCGGACTTGTTGGCAAGTCACAAACTGGCAAGTCTAGTCTCGAGTCATCTCTTTAAATTCCAAGTCTAAGTCAAGTCAAAATGGGCGACTCAAAGCGTCATCTCTTTTAATTCCAAGTCAAGTCAAAATGGGCGACTCGAAGAGTCATCTCTTTAAATGCCAAGTCAAGTCAAAATGGGTGACTCGAGTCAGCCCCTCCGAATCAAGTCAACAAGTCAGGCCCTTGCACCGGGAGAGCATATTGCATTGTATTGGTATAAAGAATAAATTGACGTACGTGTGGTAGGACGAGAGGAAGACACCACAGAAAGAGTGGAGGTGGCAGGGACCCGAGATCTTCCTTAGCATGAAGAGTTGTCATACGGATGTGAGACATGGAAGATAAATTAAAGAGACAACCAGAAGGTGATGATACTAAAAGTTAGATGGCCGTGCGTAGTGTCAAATGAAGGTATTATAATTAAAACAACAGTAGTGAAATAGTGAAAAGAGGATAGCACAAAAGTCAAGATAAGAAGATGGAATTGGATTGGGCACGTCCTGAGAATAGATGAAGACAACACAGTTTTCATGGACGCTTGAAGGCACAAGCAAAGTTTGTCGCCCTGACAAGCTGGTGAAAAATGTGGTGAGAGAAACGAGAACTGGGTGGACATCTTGGAATGAAGCTAAACAGTGACTAAATGTGATGTAGTTAGTATCTCACATATGAAATAAGACTAAGAAGATGGGCATTTCCATTATGGCTTTAGTAAAATATTATACGTAACACAAGATACGACACAATTGCACGTGGTAGCATTGCAGTTTAATTTACTAAAATGAACTTATAACTGTCACATCCACTTAAACAAAAGCAACATTTCAGACCAACTGATACGCATGCCATTGCACAGTAATATATAAATATAATTTTATAACTTTATATACACCTTCCACCATCAGTCAGTACACAACTAGGTCAGTTACACAAAGAAGCTGGTTGATATACATCTCTATAGATGTGATACTGAATTTAGAAAAAGCCCCAAGCTACAAACTAGAATGGTGGGTTGTAGGTTTTCTTGAAACACAAAACAATTTATTTCTTAGAAATTCATAGTAAAGCTTCTGCTGCACCACAAATGTCAATGAAACCTTTAAGATATCACACGGAATGTATGGTACAGCAAAATAATTAGTAAATAACGAATTTCAACATACAGTATAAGAGCTGCAACCTTTTTGATTTGATTTTTGCCTTAATGCAACTGTTTTTACCACAAACTGATGATATCTGTAACAACATCCACATCAGATAAAAATAACTATTTGTTCTACTGTTTGTTAATAATAAAACACGTCTGAAATTTTTTTTTAATTCTGAAAAAATCAGTAAATGAAATACCGCTGTGTACTCACTCCATCTGTAAAATATCGCAAGAGCTACTGCACAGTTAAGAACTGGTTAAATAAATAGATACTCTGCATGAATAGCTCAGCTCAGAAGGGTAAACACTGTACTTGAATTATAATCAGGCATACACGTCATTTCACTTTATTATGTGCATCAATAAGTATCGCACAAACATACACGTCAGCAAGTGATATACACTCTACATACATTATGCACACTGTAGTGTACACTTTAAGTGCACACACAACAAATGTCCCACGTGTACATTGCATATTAGCTATGGTCTCAAGTGTGCATGTAAAAATCACAAAGTGTATATTCAGTGTAATTATAAAATGGTGGCTGATGCAGTTTATAGGTTTTAGTCATAGAGCATGTTACATAATGCTCGGCATCTGTCATGTGCGATGTCATAGAGCATGTTACAAAATGCTCGGCATCTGTCATGTGCGATGTCATAGAGCATGTTACATAATGCTCGGCATCTGTCATGTGCGATGTCATAGAGCATGTTACATAATGCTCGGCATCTGTCATGTGCGATGGCACCAGAACTAGAGCTGTCAGGACTTCATACAGACAACGGTGCTCTATTTATGTTCTTCTAACTGGTTGGCATCTAGCGAACACTTCCATGCATCTGTGAATGCACACACGTATGTGTACATGACACGTGCACACGCTTATATAAATGAACACACACACCAGAAGCTGACAAGTCATATACATATCTTTACGTGGGATCAAATGTAAAAAAAACTGCAGTACATACACTTACATCCAGATAACATACAATCCCAGCTATATCTACGATTAAGTTAGTAACATGATGATTGAAATTGTGACAGATGATGACAATGGCGGTGACAACTGGAATGAAGATGACGATGATGCACTGTGACAGATGACAATGGCAGTGACAACTGGAATGAAGATGACAATGATGCACTGCAGCAGATGAGAATGAAATGAAAACGATGACAGAGAGGATGATGATAATGAGATAGTGATGATCGTGGCGTGTAACTAGCGGAGAGACATGTCATTGACTCACACTTCCTGCAGCGCTACTGCCACAGAATCATCACAAATGATCTAATGTAAACTTGAATTGTGCAGCAGATGTCATTGCCCCAGGTCTTCTAATGCCTGACAGATCTCATACGTTCTCTAGATTTAACACTATGGCCGAACTCGTCACGGCCTGCGAGTCGCCTCCGCCCCTCGAGTCTTGGGCGTGCTCGTCTTCGCATGAGTCCTCAGGGGGGTTGCTGGCTTCAGCAGGGGGCAGGTTGGTGTTTTTCGAATCTTTGTTCTTCTTCGTGCCACAGCATGTGTTCGGGTAGCATAGCTTATCAGGACACTCGAGAGCGCAGTCGATGCCAGCCTTCAATGGTATCTGCTCCAGCTGAAGGGAACCAACAAATACTGTACTCACTAGTACTGCATACACATGCACACGCACGTGCGCGCATACGCATGCATCATTAACAACATAAATTACCACTGTAACTTATTGTAAATGATCACAGCTGTGCAGGCTGTGTTTGGTTCGACTACAAAATCTTTATTTTGATTAAGTTACCTTCTAAACTTTGTCATAATTTTTTTACGGTATTTTAAAAAAATTCAAAATTTCTTCAGTTCTTACTATTCTAACTTACTGATCACAGGCTCATAGCTGTGCAAGCTACAGAAACTTGATTTTGATTAGGGCAGCTTTTAAACTTTCAGTCATAATTAAAAAGAGCCTAGATATTAATTTTGATCTTGAGTGTAACCCAGTTCTATTTAAGATGGTTTTAATTGGTGTGATTTTGATGTATAATTCGTTTTGTAAATAAACACTTCAAATTATGATTATCACTGTTCTGTGATTAGACATTGGTATCTTAGTAATCGTACCTCGATGAACTCTGGCTGGATGGTGGTAGAGTGTATCCCTTCATTGTGGAAGAACGTCTTCACCTCGTCAGCGATGCGCATGTAGTCAGCGAGGTTTTGGCAGCGGATGTGTGCAGATGCAATGATGCGGTTGCCGGCCAGTTGCCAAATGTGAAACTCATGTACAGCAATCACACCCGACACCTGGGCACAAACCACCACACTCAGTGCCAGCAATGCAATAACAATAAATTTCTTATATAGCGCCCCATCCAAATAATTGTTTTGGGGCACAACATTATAAATAAAATTGTTCTGGGGCACATTATAAATAAAATTGTTCTGGGGCACATTATAAATAAAATAATTGTTCTGGGGCACATCATAAATAAAATTGTTCTGGGGCATAACATTATAAATAAAATAATTCTTCTGGGGCACATTATAAATAAAATCATACACATACTACTAATGTGCAAAAATATACAAGTATTTCTAGTAAAATATCTTGTCTGTGTAAATAATTAAAATTACTAAACACAAAGCTATAATAAATATGTATCTATATACATAATAAATACCTTAATTAATTAAATTAAAATAATATATGTATAAAACTAATTAAGATCACAATGGTTAAACATTTTATATGATCCTAAAGTAGGTGCATCATGAGAGCTACCTACTCGTGCATTGGCTGCTGTGGAGCTACCTACTCGTGCATTGGCTGCTATGGAGCTACCTACTCGTGCATTGGCTGCTGTGGAGCTACCTACTCGTGCATTGGCTGCTGTGGAGCTACCTACTCGTGCATTGGCTGCTGTGGAGCTACCTACTCATGCATTGGCTGCTGAGGAGCTACCTACTCGTGCATTGGCTGCTGTGGAGCTACCTACTTGTGCATTGGCTGCTGTGGAGCTAAGTTATTCAGATAGTGAATGGGTTTAGATTTCGACAGCTAATGGCAAGTGTATGTTTTCCCCAAAAACTATGTTCTCCATTATTAAACCTCAACTTCAAATCACTCCTATATATATTAGTGTTAGATCGGTGTGTCACTGTGGACATACATGGTAAAGTAAGTGATATTCGTGTTACTGCAATCACCAAATCGTAACAGAGATTATTAATCAAATCCAGCCCTGACAGTTGCTGTAAGATGTTGTGTTTCACACATTCTTATGAGAGACAGATTTATGTGTGTGTGTGTGTATATATATATATATATATATATATATATATATATATATATATATATATATATGGAATACTTTAAAGGAAGAATACAATGACATTTGACACAAGGAAGTTGCACACCCATATGCCAATATGTACAGCACTGTTTGTTTCAGATAACAAAACACTACATTTATGAGAATACACATAGGAGTAAATATGCGCAGTGAAGTAGCAAGTTGTCATGGCAACAAACAACCCACCTGTAGTAACTTTTTCCTGAGGTCATGAATGCGTAGGTGTGTTGGCACGGTCTGGAGTAGAATCAGGGCTGATTCTCTCACTGCAACAGGAAATTGTTTGTAACTAGACGACATCTAAAACAGGGCTGTGAAGAAACATTCTTGAATGGATATAATATAAATAACATTTAATTGTATTTAAACATTACATTTAATAATATATTATTTTACATTATATATTGACACTATAATACATTCCTATAATTATAGATGCAATGTCCAGAATAGATTTTATTGTTGACATCTCAGTTGAACTAGAACTGTTTGTAGAATCTTTCTGTGTTTTTACGGAATCTAAGTGAAAACGTACGCTTGCACGCACACACTGGCTAGGCAATTATGTGCAGAAGTATTGCTCTTAACCCAGTGAAGCATAGGGCCGGGCAGGTGTACATTACACAATATACATTTAGGTACTTACAAAGAGGAATTGTTGTCGACATGATCAAGGTGACCATGAGCATACTGAAAAAGGAAAAATGTGATGCAAAATATGCTGCAGGAACACATCATGCCACATCTTGTAAAGATTATAATCAGCTGAACAATAAATCTGTATTTCATTTACTACTAACTTCAAGAATCCTGGCTGTTTCACAAGAATAAAGAAATAATAAAAATAACATAAATCAAAGTCTCCAGGTTTAATGAGTCTGACTAACTGAATGCCTCAACAAATATATAAAGTTACAATTAATTAATTCAGTTAAAACAAATTCAACAGCTGTTTGTCCTCTTGACTCCAGAAAATGTTGCACATTCTATCAGCCAACTGTTTATCCTGGACAGTCTAAGGTTTTTGTGAACAAATAATGTTCCAAGGGTGAGGGCAAATATATTTATCTTATAAACGATGGCAGTCTTGTATTTTATATACACATGGCCTGTGTCCAGTGTGTAAAAAGTGACTTATGAAGAAGATGGGATGACAACGTACCTCATGGCAGGATCTACTTTATACTTCCAGTCAGCGTCAACAAATATGATGACTAGAGCACTGATGATGACAATCACGGAGCCAAGAGCGTCACCAAGCACATGTAGGAAGACACCACGCATGTTCAACTGGGAACTCGATGCTGCAGGTAGAGAGAGGGTCATGGAGAGGATATCAGAAAGAGGGAGAGAGAGGAATAGAGGCAGAGACAGAGCCATGTCAAAGTTCTGTCCACAAGACCACTTATACCCACCCACCCACCCACCTACCCACATGCTGCGGTAGACCCATGTAGTCAGTTCAGCGCTTTCCACGTGCCCGACCGGGAAGCAGCTCGGGCCACGGGAGCTAGAATGGGTGAGTTAGAGATGGAGACCACCACTATGTAAATCCATGACAAGTTACACATTTACCCGTATGGGGTGTTTAAATTCCACTAGGATAGACATCGGGTAGAAAGGACTAATGGCTTTTACTGTCTCTTCCCAAAAGACACAGACAAAATGGGGTGAATGAAATTGTCAAAACGGTGGCAGGTGTAATCGAACCACCGTACTCTCGTTCGACACTAGGCCATCACTCCCCAAGAAACCACCTGACAAACACTGGTTACACATTATACAATAAAACTAACAAATAGGGTGTGGTCTTTTCAGTGTCAGAAACATGGTTCCCACAGTGGTTCCCACATTAAACAGACAAATTCAGCATTACTCAATATATGACAATGTTGAGAAAGAAGGCACTTACCTAATTTAGGTTTACCGGGGGTGCTTTCGCGCCCATTCCCCTGCAGTTCGTCGTCAGTTTTGTCTCCTTCATCATCTGACTCAACAACAACATTCGCCAACACTCCGTTACTCGTCTGCTTAGCGTCTTTAAGACTGGTCAGCTCGTACGGTTCGTGACTGTGTACATCACTACAGCTTTCCTCCTCATTACTGTCACTGTTGTGACTGTCACTGTTGTGACTGTGACCATGACCACCATGACTGTGACCGTGACCGCCACCTCCACTGTGACTGTGTCCTGTAACAGTGAAATAGTTTGACAAATAGGTTAGATTGGTCAAATGGCAGCAGCATAATAAAATTTTTCACTATATTTGTCTGATCACTGTTACTTTTATCATTCTTTATGGATAAAGGTTGACATACATTTATTTATATAACGTTATTAATTCCAAAATTCCTTTTCCAAATTTGACTAAGTGATTACAAGTTACAAAAAAAATATGTCAAAATTTTAATGCACGTATTATGCAAAAGTTACAAAGTTATTTGGTCATGTTGTCAAGCAAAAAACATTTCATGCATGAAAGCGAATGCCATTTTCAAGAGTAAAAGCACACAACAATACTGGCAAACTGACAACCTAACCTGACAAGCTACTAGCAACTTTCTGCCACAGTACATGTGTAGTTAAAACTTAAAACCCAATAAATGTATGGGGTTGAATTGGGTTACAACAAAAAAGTGCTGATTATGATTACACTGACTAAAAATTTTATTCTTGAATTAAATGACCACGTGCTAAACATTTATTTAGAATTGACATCTTGGTTCTAGTAGGCAGGAAACTGACATCCGTGTTAACCACGGTTTGGTTCAGTTATATAATTTGTGCTGATCAAACTTTTACAAAGTAAACTAAATCAATTCAATCATATGGGTCAAGTTTTAATTTTATGTAAAATTCATAGCATAATTAATCAGTATTACACATGCATTCACTATGCTCTATCTAATACAAGGGTGCAGTTATGATTTTATAATTGGACATGTGCAACCATACAATACAAAATATTGAGAAACTCAAGCTCGGCAATGCACCAAAACAAAAGGGGTTAAGCAGTTCCTATTGTAAACAGTTGGATTGGTACACTGAGGAACTTTGGAAGATAAGCAAATTTTTAAACAGGTGGGTTTTTAGTTTACTGCAAAATATTGTAATATTTCCTACAGACTCAACACTAACAGGGAGTGCGTTCCACAGTCGGTGCAACAATTGAAAAAGCTCTAGTTCCGACATTTGTCTTTACACTGGGAACAAAAAGTAGATTGGAATTAGATGATCGACGTTGTCTGGGTTGTCTTGCAGGAGTGAAGAGTGAACGTAAATGTGCTGGTTGCTTTGATGAAAGTACTTGATAGGTAATCATTACGCCAAAACCATTTGTTTATATCATGACATGGTCATTGCATACAAAATGGCATGTGCAGTGACGATGGAACTACTGATTATGTCATCATGTACAAAACCGCAGATAAACATTTAGATTGTTTTAAAACCAAAGTCCTTTTAATTTGTTAAAATCAACTCTGGACCCCCGTGCAATCGTCCTCAATAGCTGCCAGAGTAGCAAAAATAATTGGGCGTAGCCTACTTCATACGATTACAGGGAGGAAAATGTATTAATCGGACATGAACCAAACGATGCGTGACACTGATATCGGTGGACATGGGCTACTGACCGTGACCGCTGAAGAGACCCAGTCCAATAAGGTTTATGAAGAGACCAAGACCGCCAACGATCAGCATCAGCTTTGGGTCTTTGATGTGCTCATCATGGAACAGTCGTTGTAGTGCTTCTATGAATATGGTGAAGCACAGGGCGATAAGGAAGACGGCGTTGACAAGCGCTCCAAGTACCTCCGCTCTTACCCAGCCGTAGGTGTTCTTCTTTGATTGCCAACGCGATATCTACAAAAAAATAATAAAAAATGTCAGTAGTGCTCACCTAAACTCCAGCAACCCGAGCCCAGAGGCACGACAAGCCAGAATCGTTAGGCATGATATATCATGAACAGGGACATGCAAACTTGTTCAGTTTAAGGTTCCACTCATACGGGCAGTGTGGCGTGTTATATTGGCAAAAGCTTAATTTTTTCCTTAATTTGTCTAGTCAGTAAATATTACATATAAATCTCATACGGGGAGAATGGGAATTCATATACATGGACAATTTGCCTGTATGAAAGGCATTAAAAACACACTGACTACATCTACAAAATTACTAGTATAGAGTTTATCATCAAATGTCTTCAACATTCAACACCTGCTTTTTCATCTTGTAAATATGCTAGGTTCCCTTTTCTGTGCCTTTCAGGACTTTTAATAGAACTCCAGGTTTTTCAAGGTTTGCTGTAAAAAAACAGTTATTTTATTCAATGTGTATAAGTACACAGCACAAGACTGTGAATGCGTGCCCATGCCACATTGGTGCTTTGTGACTGACACGTACCCGAACAGATGCGTATCCAACGAGTAATGCTATGACGTCAGAGAGCATGTGGTAGGAGTCTCCAACAAGGGCAAGTGAGTTGGTCATGTAACCTACGATGATCTCGACAAGGAAGAACCCGCCTGTCAGTGCCAACATGGACAGTAGCCTGCATGTCTTACCGGTGAAACGTCCCATCTTTGTGTTATGCTATCTGCAAGAGAAGACAACACATTTAGGTTTCTGCACTTCAGTATATCAAATGTCCCTATCTGTCGGACTAATAGTAAAATAGAAAGGTAACGGTAAGTTCTTCAACAACACTGTTCATCAACAACACTGGCCCAGTGCCCTTTTTAAGGTCGCCAGGCCAGTTTGGGCCACAAGTTTTTATATTATATTATTCCACGGACCATGCAGATCACGAGCAACAGTGACAGTCAGGGTTGTTTGATTTAAATCATTTGATTTAAATCACTGATTTAAATCACTATTTAATTCACTCAAAAAAATAATAAATGATTTATGATTTTTTGTTTCCGATTTTTTAATCAATGATTTATATGAATTCAACACAAATAATTGTTTACAAGTATTACACATTTGAAAGAGTTTATAAATATAAACATCTATATAAATGTCTATATACCAGATAAAAAATCCGATAAAAAAACCCTGGTGACAGGGTCCACGGGCCATGCAGATCATGAGCAACAGTGACAGTGTCCATGGATCATGCAGATCATGAACAACAGTGACAGTGTCCATGGATCGTGAAGATCACAAGCAACAGTGACAGTGTCCATGGGCCATGCAGATCACAAGCAACAGTGACAGTGTCCGTGGACCATGCAGATCACGAGCAACAGTGACAGTGTCCATGGACCATGCAGATCATGAGCAACAGTGACAGTGTCCATGGATCATGCAGATCACAAGCAACAGTGACAGTGTCCATGGACCATGCAGATCACAAGCAACAGTGACAGTGTCCATGGGCCATGCAGATCACAAGCAACAGTGACAGTGTCCATGGGCCATGCAGATCACAAGCAACAGTGACAGTGTCCATGGACCATGCAGATCACAAGCAACAGTGACAGTGTCCATGGATCATGCAGATCACAAGCAACAGTGACAGTGTCCATGGATCATGCAGATCACAAGCAACAGTGACAGTGTCCATGGACCATGCAGATCATGAACAACAGTGACAGTGTCCATGGATCATGCATATCACAAGCAACAGTGACAGTGTCCGTGGACCATGCAGATCATGAGCAACAGTGACAGTGTCCATGGATCATGCAGATCACAAGCAACAGTGACAGTGTCCATGGGCCATGCAGATCACAAGCAACAGTGACAGTGTCCATGGACCATGCAGATCATGAACAACAGTGACAGTGTCCATGGGCCATGCAGATCATGAGCAATAGTGACAGTGTCCATGGATCATGCAGATCACAAGCAACAGTGACAGTGTCCATGGGCCATGCAGATCACAAGCAACAGTGACAGTGTCCATGGACCATGCAGATCACAATCAACAGTGACAATGTCCATGGATCATGCAGATCATGAGCAACAGTGACAGTGTCCATGGATCATGCAGATCACAAGCAACAGTGACAGTGTCCATGGACCATGCAGATCACAAGCAACAGTGACAGTGTCCATGGACCATGCAGATCACAAGCAACAGTGACAGTGTCCATGGATCATGCAGATCATGAGCAACAGTGACAGTGTCCGTGGACCATGCAGATCACAAGCAACAGTGACAGTGTCCATGGGCCATGCAGATCACAAGCAACAGTGACAGTGTCCGTGGACCATGCAGATCATGAGCAACAGTGACAGTGTCCATGGACCATGCAGATCATGAGCAACAGTGACAGTGTCCATGGATCATGCAGATCACAAGCAACAGTGACAGTGTCCATGGGCCATGCAGATCACAAGCAACAGTGACAGTGTCCATGGACCATGCAGATCATGAACAACAGTGACAGTGTCCATGGGCCATGCAGATCATGAGCAATAGTGACAGTGTCCATGGATCATGCAGATCACAAGCAACAGTGACAGTGTCCATGGGCCATGCAGATCACAAGCAACAGTGACAGTGTCCATGGACCATGCAGATCATCAACAACAGAGACAGTGTCCATGGGCCATGCAGATCACAAGCAACAGTGACAGTGTCCATGGACCATGCAGATCACAAGCAACAGTGACAGTGTCCATGGATCATGCAGATCATGAGCAACAGTGACAGTGTCCGTGGACCATGCAGATCACAAGCAACAGTGACAGTGTCCATGGGCCATGCAGATCACAAGCAACAGTGACAGTGTCCATGGACCATGCAGATCATGAACAACAGTGACAGTGTCCATGGGCCATGCAGATCATGAGCAACAGTGACAGTGTCCATGGGCCATGCAGATCACAAGCAACAGTGACAGTGTCCATGGACCATGCAGATCATCAACAACAGAGACAGTGTCCATGGGCCATGCAGATCACAAGCAACAGTGACAGTGTCCATGGACCATGCAGATCATCAAAAACAGTGACAGTGTCCATGGATCATGCAGATCACAAGCAACAGTGACAGTGTCCATGTACCATGCAGATCATCAACAACAGTGACAGTGTCCATGGACCATGCAGATCATCAACAACAGAGACAGTGTCCATGGGCCATGCAGATCATCAAAAACAGTGACAGTGTCCATGGACCATGCAGATCATCAACAACAGAGACAGTGTCCATGGACCATGCAGATCATCAACAACAGTGACAGTGTCCATGGACCATGCAGATCATCAAAAACAGAGACAGTGTCCATGGGCCATGCAGATCATCAACAACAGTGAGTGTCCATGGATCATGCAGATCATCAAAAACAGTGCTAACATAAATTTCGCCTGGTTCAGTTTCGCTTATATTACACTGTTGTTTAATTTGTTTGAGCCATACAATGTAATGTTTTTAGTTGAGATTATTTTAGCTTAGTGTACTATTTAATATAGATATTGTAGGCCATTAACATAATATGAATTAATTTTATAATGATTTGGGGTACACATTATATTTAATAATTTATTATATTTCGCTTCTTACCAATACACAGGCAGAAATTATTCATATTTACCCTCTATTGCTTCGCAATGATGTTGTAGATCATTTATTTATTTCTACCACATTGGTCCACCGCGTAGCCTAGGCATAGCGTTTCTACATGGAACACAACACTGGTGTATCAATCCTGCCATAACTAATCATTAGTTTTTGATGAACATAAGTCTTGTATCCAGAAGAATTAGCTAAATTTACATATAGGCCCTACATACATGAAACTATTGCGATGCACTGCACACATTCTACGTTTAAATATCCGAGAAAAAATCTGGGCCAGTAACTTCTGTAGTAACTTTTCAAATCTACTGGCCTGCTAGGCCACTGGCTACAAAAGTTTAATGTCAAGGCCTGATATAGCAGTGTATCTGGTCACTATAACTGCTCAAAGTGCTATACACTTCACCCTGACAGACATGGTCGTCCCAACATCAATTTGACTTCTCTGGGAAGCATTCAGCCACTCTGCAGTAACTGCACGAAGACTATTCGTTCATATGTATCCACCAGTCTATAGGCAGGTGCTCAATTATATAGCTGAGTGAACCGAGACAATTTGTATCGGCGAGAAACACACAGGTAATCCAATGCTCAGCACATTCCTTGGCTGGGTCGAGGCAATGAAAATATTTGTAGATATACAACTTATATTACACGAATCACCATATTATACCAACCCTCTTTGGACTGTAAGTCTCATTCAGATGTATGTTTATGTAGCTCAAAATTTATCTGTGTGCTCCCATCTATCAGATCTTAAATACAATCATATTATTACAGTTGTTTTCTCCTAAAATATTCTCAGTATTAAAATCACTCATTACTTATGAAGAGGACGTCTCCTCTGCATAAAAGCAACACTGACACACACCCAGCTACTAATACCCTATATTATTTAACCCACATATGTAACCACTAATTACCTAACTTTAACCAAGGCTTGGCAATTTCAAGTGCTGAAACTTGATCCTTGAAATCCAGTCAGTTGGGTTAAGTCAACACTGCCACTCTTTGGTCAACCTTGGACACACCTAGGAGACCTCATGGCCATGTCCTACTGGTCTGTGCCCCCAAGTTGGCCAGTGTACTGGCCCTAGCATTGTTGTCATGCCTGACTGAACCAGTGCATGGCAACTAGAAATAGGACAAACAGCCAAAACGTGACTTCTAATCAACTATAGCAAATTTGCTTATCTTGTATAATTACGTTAATCGAGGGATTTGTAAATAACGCCTCACAATTCTGTAAATATTAATTTTTTTACTTTAATTTTCTGACATTTATAATGTGGTACAACAGGTTTGTTCAGTTGTTAGCCATACTGGGTCACATGACTATTACGTTTATGGATTTGAACAGAACTTTGTCTCCCCTTTCTGGAAATATATAGTTTACTAGGTGAAATATGCTAACTAAACACATATGAATACCAGTTTACAGCAACGCATTTATTGTTTAAAATGGCTTGGCACTTCTCAGACATCATCTTAATTTTCCTGGCACTGAAATGGTTAACAAAAACCCTGAGAGTGACCTA
This sequence comes from Lamellibrachia satsuma, assembly GCA_033239005.1. Classification (NCBI taxonomy): domain Eukaryota; kingdom Metazoa; phylum Annelida; class Polychaeta; order Sabellida; family Siboglinidae; genus Lamellibrachia; species Lamellibrachia satsuma. Next base: position 8,323,456 of record BSQZ01000009.1, read on the forward strand.
CCACTTGTTGACAACATATACAACAACCTCAGACCATAGCACACTATCTTATCATAATTGAGCTAGCGTATGTAAGTACAAATCATGTATCCTTGTTATGCTACTCCTCTACCAAACTTTCAGGGGTTCATCTACGCCCACTGGGAGGATCTGCAACCTTTTTTTTTCGAAATTCACACCACCATTATGGTAATTACCCTGAATTGTAGAATTGCTCTACATCATACACTGCAATACTTATCAGGTGTTATTTGGACTTCTTAATAATTACAAGAACACTTTCTTTCACTGTACAATTAAAGAATGGAATAATTTACCACAAACAGCCACTATAGCTTCAAAACACAGCTTTAAAACTCTGTACAACTACATACAATATCTTCACCCCCTCCTCTGCACACGCCTTGCTTAAAAACCGAGTGAGAAGTCAAAACACACAGAAGACTAACTAATGGAAGTACCTGCAGTGACGTCAGACAAGAACGTGTCAACAGTGAACTGTCCCTGGGAATGTAACACAGACACTGTAGACAAGTGACACCAGCAGCCTACTAACAGTTCCACCTGTGTGTGCTGACAATGGAAACAATAACAGCTGATTTACCTGCCTCATTAACTGTGCAACAATGGTTGACTGACTCAAATGTGTGCACTAAGCACAGCTGCTAAAGTGAACATTCCTGTCAGACCCATCTCTGCCAGCACACCAGAAGACATTACAATGTATGATATTTACAAAAGAGTATCTTTGTTAGACATGGGTTATAGTAATATTCAATAGCTGCTCTCCAAGCCATCAAGCCATTGTAGAAGCACCAAGCCTGTTCTTGTTAACCTTGCATTGCACAATTTTATTGCATGTAGACACAATAGCTCACCCCACCTTGGGAGATGATGTTGCACACTGCAGGATAGTAAATTATTATTTTTTAGCAGTAGATATACTTGAAGACTTTCTGTAACAGTAATATATCATACAATAGTAATATATCACGTGTTCAGGGGTGAGATTTAGCAAGTCATGGAAGGTAGCCAGTCGGGCTACCAACCTTGCAAAGTGAAGTAGCCCAACGGCTTCTTAGGTAGCCCTCTTGCTAATCAATACTTTGATGATAGAAAGTAAATACTTTGAAGATAAAATGTATGAATGATATCAACAACAAAAAAAACATCAAAAACAAACAGTTTTGAAACATTTATTTTTAAGGCAGGTTCAATAGAATGTGACACATAATACTGAATAAAATACAGTATACAATTATACACATGTTGTTTATCTTTCATAGCATGGTACACTAACAGTCTACGCGAAAAGTCTCCAAGTGTCACAGGACATAGCATATAATTTTATGTATGTACGTTTATATGTGGTTATGTTCACGTTTATCTCCTACACGGCTTGCACATCGGGCGTCAAACTATCAGGGAATGATCTACAACACCACTAATAAAACGTAACGCCTTTATTTTTTCGAAATACCCCATATATCAAAGGTTCTTAGTGGTTGTTATGGTAAATCAAATGTTCACTGCATAAAACGTTAACTTCCAACAATCGCAGAAACCACGCGCGCCGCGGCGAATACTTCGGTGCGTAAATCGTTTGAGAGTACGTAGCGCCATATGGGCGGTTTATATTATTATAGTAGAAAGCACGCACCCGACGTCGCAGACCAATACACAATAAAACGACAGTAGAAAACAGATATTCTACTATTCTACAACCACCACAAACAAGTATCAACGCAACCTTCTATATTTTGAACATTCAATGAGTATTGCATCACGTATGTGACGCGGTTGTTTCTGGTAATACGTTCGAGCGTATTGATGGCATATTGGCCTGAGGCATTTGGTAAACGTTGCTATCATGACTGTCACGTACAACCTAACACATAATCCCATCCTGGGGACGGGCATTTGTTCTTATATATATATATATATATATATATATATATATATATATATAAAAGTGGCACCACACGGCACCAAGACTATTAACATGACCGGTTATTATTTCAATGTAGAATTACCGTTCAGTTACATGTTGAGCGTCGATGTGGTTGATTAAAAATACAATGAATGCTCCCTATTGATATCACTTCAGCTACGGTTTGACAACATTTCTTGCAATGTCAAACGTGTCACAAACACACGATTTATGGTTAACATATAGCCAGGACAACACTTATGAGATATTTATTGACATTCCGTTTATTTTTGCTGGGTCTAAAATACTGCAGCTCCGTAAATATTTCGAGTCGCCATCCGGGCTACTGTAATCAAATACTGAAGTCGCACGAAGCCAGTTTTGGGCGCCATTGGCGACCGCTAAATCTCACCCCTGTGTGTTGTAACAGCAACATACATGTTAAGTCTCCCAGATTTGCCGGGAGATTCCCGGAAATCTATCAAATCTACAGTTCTCCCGGATGGGAGAACAAATCTCCCGGATTTCTGATGAAACCAAAAACATGTATGTGTGGCCTAACAAAAGATCATCAATCCCTCCCTTTACTCATGCCATCAACAAAACCAGGGGTTAATTCAATCAAGTTTTGTGCAGGGGAAACATAGCTAAACAGTATCCTTGTGCTTTGCCTGTTGCCCTGTTGTTATGTTCTTTATACGCTTTAGATGAACAATGCCCATCTGTCGCCCACATGTGCACATCAAGTTCAAATATTGCCCATCAATACATCTCCAGTATATACAAATTTAATTTCATTTATGTATATTTGATAATTGTCACAATCGCAGCACATTATGAACGAAAACATAATAAAAAAGTATTCAGCAAAAAATGCCTACATCACCCAAGATCACAAACATTGAAAACAATTAAAATACTTCAGTTCTAGCCCTGCCAGTAAATATTATGTTAGTTGCTTAAGTGTAATCAAATATGTACGCTACTGCCTGCTAGGTAATGGATTTTTGTCATTCCATAATATATCTCAGGAGTTGAAACAAACATTGTATACCACCAGAATACTGTAACCATGTTATATATCTTACTAGTCCATACAGAATTTATCTACTGCCAAAATGTTTATTAACATGCAATTTAATAGTTCATATGCAGTGTAGTTGGAACTAAAGCTGATATGGTGGTAATTTTTATGAGGGGTGAGGATGTGAAATACTCTGATTTACGTGCAATTCTCCGATACCCTCCAATTTAGTACAATTCTCCAATATTCCAAGCCCCTCCAATTTACGTACAATTCTCCAATATGCTATAAACAATGTACAAACAATGGTTAAGTCGTTATTCAAACAACATCATGATAACTTTATAATTTAACTCTTTTTATGCCAGAGGCCCATCCAAAATAAGCCTCCTAGTTCCCAAACAGATTTGCTTTCGCACCGATTTCATGCTTTTTGTCTAAACTTTCCTTGTTCATGTTGTATTTGTTATGCTTTATGTGTCAGCAAGTACTATAAACTATATACAAAATGAAAGTTAATTAAATTATCTTTTAAATGGCGTGAATTTTATAAATGTAGGTCCATTTTAACTTTATCATATATTTTTGTTATAAATGTTCGAGTTAATAAAATTTTTTTTTATAACTAGTCAACTTCAGATGCCATAATGACAATGATTAATTATTTTTTAACTACAAGTATCAGTGAATGAAACCTTCAGAATTAAGTTCTGATCCAAATTGTAAGAAATTTAGAAAAAAATTATTATCCATTAACCCATTAGACCCCACAACGGCGGCGGCCGGCCGCTCTGTACAGTCCTGGAACGGCCGCATACAGGACCCTCTATTCCAAAAAATCCTGGCGAATAACTACTGAACTAAATGCTACCAGATTTTGCCACACCCTAACGGATACATTTTGCAACAACAACAGCTTGTTACGTGCATGTGTTGCCCTTTCGGAAATCTTGATTTTCATCGGTTTTGTTCACGCTATCTTGAAATTTTTTATTTGTATATTTGTCATGATAAAATATAGTGTAACCTGAAAAATAACCGCCAGAATTTGATCATTTTTTCAGTGATGCAAAGCTAACACATATAGCTACATTTTCTTTGCTGGGTTGCACAAGGTTATAGCATGGAATCATTGTCAAATGTCAGTCACAACTTTCAAAGTTTTAACAAATTTACTATTTTGTCTTTGTAAATTGTGATCAAATGTCAACATTTTATTAATATATCCTATTTCTATGTATACATGCATGTGGATAAATTACTACTCTTCAAAATAAACACAACTTGTAATTGTCAATATTGAATAGTTTTTTCTACAGATTTTTGAACACAAGGAAGTAAAATCGTTCAAAATTTGCCAGAAGTCCTGGGAACAGGGGAGCATGTTTTACTAAAATCCTGGGGCCTAATGGGTTAAAGTAATGATATATTTTATCAAATAAGGTAATAATAATAAATCACAAAATGTGTCAAAATTTTTTGTTCACTTTGAAAAATATCAGTTGTAGCTACATTGTTTGTAATTTAATAACGTACCTACATCATTGTTATCGTGCACAGTGAATGGAGTCAGCCATTTTGCGATAACAATGAAAATCAACACTTTATTTAGTAATTTATACTACATTTAAAATCACTGTCGAAGATTTAAACTGACCACAAGTGTCCCAGGCCAGTACACACACACACGCACGCATGCGCGCGCGCACGCACGAACACATGCACGCACACACGCACACATTTTGTGATGTCATAGTGTATTCGACCTATTAAGCGCACATGCCCTAATTAGCATACACATCCTTTTTTAATCAGCAGGATACATAATTATTGTAATATGACTAGTGTGGAACAACTGAAAAGTGTCGCTATCTGGTGTTAAACAGTTGGCACTACTTTTCAGTTGTTCTACACTAATCACCAAATGACACCACTAAACGGTTACCTTCTTGTCTAGAGAATAAATGTTTGGTGTACGCTTATAAGAACAGATTCCATGACATTTTCCATAGCCCAATTTTTTTCAAGTGGACTGTATGCTTATTATGTCAAATACGGTATGTGTACGTGTAGTTACCCATTCTATCCTGACTATGACTTTTTACGTAGTTACCCATTCTATCCCAACTATGACTTCGCGTAGTTACCTCTTCTATCCCAATTATGACTTTTTGTGTATTATAGCGTAGGTGCATAGGCCTATCGAATTACCCTGAGTACACGTTAGTGCCCTGCGCGGGCCGGGCTTTGGGTCCAAGCCCGGCCCGGCCCGGAGCCCGTGGGCTGGGCCTCTACATAATTTCGCGGGCCGGGCCGGGCCTGGGCCTACATACTGCAGGCCCGGGTCGGGCCTGGGCTAAAAACAATTTAAACACAACGGGCTTGGGCCGGGCCTGGGCCTAGTGTGAGCGGGCCGGGCCGGGCCTGGGCCTGGACATAATAAAAATATTCATACAAAACACCGATTATTACTTTATTTTTTAATAAAAACTGATTATAAATTGTACTTGTAGTTAATGAATGCTTAAAATTATTTCTTTAGTATTATATAGTTGCAAATTGAGACCTTGCATGGAATCTAATGGCTGGAAGTAGCCAGCCCTAAATGTTTACTTTAGAAATATTTGCAGAGGCAATCAAGCCATGATTAACCATCAACTTATCACCCTTTGACCCTACCAGTGGACATTCTATTGTCTAGGTCTTCCCTCCAAACATTGCCCACCTGAATGACCTGCCCACTGCCAAGTGCCCACTAGGCCACTAGCCCACTACCCAGTACCCAACCCAGTTGGTAACTGGTATTTCTCCCCAGTCTTAATTCATTCACACTTGTACTAATTCACACATGTCTGAACCTGATCTGTCTCAGGCTAGTGACTGCACACCTGCTGGAAATGCCACTGGGTGTCTGTGCCAGTGGGTAACATTTAATTGAAATATCATATTAAATTACGTTAACTTAGTTGAGCTAATTCAATTAACAATATAAATTGGGGTTATGGCTTGCATATGGGTTAAGTCAGGTTAGATAAACAAATCTCCTACCTTAACCATAAGCCAATACATTAAAGCCAAATATAACAAATGTTATCATATTTAATAGTAATGACACTAAGAAGTTTTTCTTTATTTTTCTTCAGGATATTCGTAAGTTTGAAGAAGTTGGTGGTGCTGGATTTTTAGAACTTATCCAACACACTATAGAACATCAGCATAAGAGTAGTACTCAACTAAGAGCTAAGGATATTATGCCCCATCTCATATATGTATATATGTTTTTTTTATTTTATAAAACAAACAGTCTGTTTTACAGCTTATTTGTTTTTCGTCTTTGTTATAAGATTATAGGTTTATCTTCTCTAAACTTAGCGGGCCGCGGGCTTGCGGGCCGCGGGCTTACCCATCTTTGGCCCGCGGGTATGGGCCGGGCCTGGGCCTAAAACTTGCAGGCCGGGCTGGGCCTGGGCCAAACATTCACGGTCTGGGACGGGCCTGGGCCGGGCCTCGGCCTAAATTCTAGTTTGCGGGCCTGGGCCGGGCCGGGCTTGAAAAATTATTGCGGGCCTGGGCCGGGCCTGGACTCTAACTGCTAATTGCGGGCCAGGCTTGGGATCAAATTCTAGGCCCGCGCAGGGCACTAGTAACTACGTAAAAAGTCATAGTCGGGATAGAATGGGTAACTATGCAAAAAGTCATAGTCGGGATAGAATGGGTAACTACGTAAAAAGTCGTAGTCAGGATAGAATGGGTAACTATGCAAAAAGTCATAGTCAGGATAGAATGGGAAACTACACAAAGTCATAGTCGGGATAGAATGGGTAACTATGCAAAACGCCGTAATCAGGATAGAATGGGTAACTACACAAAAAGTCATCGTTGATATAGAAAGGGTAACTACACAAATAGTCAGTCGGGATATAATGGGTAACTACGCAAAAAGTCATAATCTGGATAGAGAGAGTTAAGAAAATACCTGCATAATTAGCAGGCCAGTTGTGTTGCGTTGGGGTAGCAGGCTATGGCTTCTAATGTAATAGCACTTGTTGTAATGTTTTTGATAGTTCATGTGTTGAACTGGATTAATTAAATAAAAGCTAACTATTAAAAATGTGCCATGACAAAAGCCCCCAAGATACAATCTCCTGGACCAAAGTCCCCCTCCTTACACAACATGCACGTTTATATATCATATACATATCTTTTGGCGAAAATCAACTGTGCTGCATTGCGTAGGCTGGCTTACTAAAAAAAAACTCATAAGGAGATCATATTTGGTAAGAGTGTTCCCCGAGGGGAACCTGTGAATGTAAAGGTGAAGTCACCACAAGTTTGCTGCTTGAAGACATTTACATAACAGTAGAACACAACCACAGAGCTAGTGTACAGACATTGCCAGACAGCTAAGGTTGTGAAAGTTCATGCCACCATTTGTTACCATATATAGGTAAATGAAAATATTTAAAGACTATTATTTCACAATGTCTTCTGTTTAGTTGGGTGATTTTGTCCTAGTTGCCTTTTGGGTAGAGGGCTTTTGTTCAGGGGTGGGAATTTTGTCTGTATAACCAGGGAACGGTACAACCATTTACAGACCCATAAAAAATAGTTATTTGACATTCAGTGGCAGTAATAATGTCGCCGTAATATACATCAATGTAACAGATCAGGATCAATGTAATATAATAGAAGTAGTAAGGGTTTCCGCAGTAAGAAATAATAGTTTTATTATTAATTATCCGATTTGAAAAAAATTTAGTGATCTGTGCTCAGACTGAGCAGTTCTATTCAAAAGGATAACTTTAGTAGGTCTGAGGTGCATATCAAATGTTCATGTGGCATAGCTAATAATAGTAATTATCATCTGTCCATTATTGAGAGCAGGGACAACCACTTTGAATACGGATAAAGCTGTGAGACAAACAAGATATATTTACCCTCCGTCTAGCTGGGACCTTCAAATCGATCAGCCTTGACATCTATGCAGAATAAAACTTGTCTCACACTCACAGGGAAGTGTGCTTGACTGCTAGTCAGTAGTAAGTGAGGTAATCTCTACTTGTCCCCACATAATCACCAAATCTGATGTGATGGTCTGAACTCTACCTGACCTAGTAGTGACCTTAAACCTTAGGTGTATGACCTGCCTGGTTGAACCAAGAACAATGAGCGATTTATGCAAGACTGCTTATGTAAACCGATATGCATTCACATCTATTGAATTACAATACATCACTGCTAGAGTCGCAAATCACAGTCACGGAACTATGATCACAGTCACGGATCTATGATCAAGCATGTCTGCCAAAACATAAAAAATTAACATATTATATAAAGTGCATTTTCACTTGGGTATAAAGTGTTATTGCACGAATAAACGTGTTGCAACAACACTCCATAGACCCCAGTGTCAACATATATATATATATATATATATATATATATATATATATATATATATATATATATATATATATATATATATATATATATATATATATGTTGACAGATGAGTGGATGACTCTACTAGTAGTTAGAGAGAGAGAGACCTGGCAGGCCTTGACATTAAGCTTTTGTACCCAGTGGCCTGTCAGTAGATGTTAAAAGTTACTGGCCCCCCAAAAAGTTACTGGCCCTAAAGTTGTTATTGATTTTAAAAACCAGTTTGGCCGTTATTTATTTTGCCGTTGGTGATTTACTTTCGTGCTTTCAGTCAGTATTTACTATGGCAAACAATGTTGCTGCAGGAATCGTTTCATAATCATAATGCCCTCTGTCAAAGTCCGCACATCGTCGCTAGCAGCGACGTCAAGTGGACTTTTTTGTGAGGCGTGTACATATCAAAACAAGATGGCAACTATAGTATCTATATGAAGCGACAACACAAAATTATATGAGATGAAGATTGTGTTTAATTGTAGAGCCGGGGTGGATGGCAAGGACAAGCGATTGAAACAATCATCTGTGGCTGTGACTAATGGGATAAAAACAATCTGAAACTATGTTGGCCCATCGGGCCAGTAAAATGTGGAAACTTGTGGCCCGAACTGGCTCGATAGCACCGGGCCAGTGTTAATGTCAAGGCCTGCATGGAAAAGCAGACATTTTCTGAAAGCTGAATGAACGAGATATCCAACCAACCATGATTCATTGATGAAAACACAGACAGGTGCATGACAGTTACCATGGAAAGCAACAAAATGTATGAGAATTGAGGAAAACCTGATTGATCAAAATAAAAGGGGTGTACTTAAATAAATGCTAACTTCTTGAACACTCGTTCAGAACAAGCCCGTCCCGCAGTCAAGGAGTTAACAATTACACAAATCTGCGCTCAGAGTGGAGGTAGGTAACAGTGACACGGGAAGACTGCATGAAGAGAGGTTTAGTGGGAGTGGAGAACGAGAGAGAGGGATGGGGAGTGGAGGCAGGGGTGGGGGGGATGGGGGTGGAGATAGTGCAGTAAAACAGGATCAGCACTTGACGGAAGGAAAGCAAAAATCAGTGACTACCATCAATGCCAACATCACCCTGGACTTCATGGATAAACAGAAGAGCGCTCAACATTATTCGGAAAACCAATATATTCACAAAACATTTTTTTAATGGCTTCCAAATTCCAAAACAATAAAATTATTGAATTGTCCAAATTAATTATAAATATGGCATAATCCCCGCGGTTACTGCAAATTATAAGAGAGCATCTGGTATCACAATTACCCTACATAACTAACTGAAGGTATACAAACATAGTGCATGCTCCCCACTAAAAAGTTTGCTTGGTACATGGATACAATGGCCTACACGTTCAAGCTGTACAACCTGTACAGTATTGTCCAAAATGGCCCACATTTACAACCTATTTGGGTCACTGGCCCAGGGCTCTACATTCACTCCTAGAAGGCACTTGTCCTGTAGGACAAGTACTTAACGAGTTATGTTTACTTGTCCCACCTGAAAACTACAAATTGTTATGGCATGATATGACACCTACCTGGATCTATATAATAACAAAAGGAAATTATTCGGAATTAACATGCACATTTAGACAAAAACTTTTCATGTTTACTAATAACAACAGCGCATATTTAGCAAGATCTATAATATTCTGCATGGAAAAAACTGCTAGAACCTAAAATCTCGTATCACATAATATATTTAATTAAGATAGTCCAGTACGTAAATGGTAACAATATGCAACAAATAAATGACAGTAAACAATTATTGCATTAATAAAACAGAATAAATTAACTACTAATTATGTGCCTTTCATTATGACATATGACGCTACGTATACTGTGAATGCAACTAGACTGAGAAATGACAAAAACGAACTTATACTTGCGAGTGTATGACTTAGGGTTGCTGCTGTAGCTGTCAGCATACTTGTGTTAACATATAGCGGTGATATGATTGTAGTATGTTACGTTAATATGTGCAACAAAACATGCTTAGTAACATAAATACATGTAACTTTTGCCAAGTGGCATTAAATTACGCAGGCGTCTGTTACAATCGCGATCTGTTTCTGACATTAGATTCAAATTTTATGCATTCCCGTGTAGCAATAATGTTAAAAAATCAAAACATAAAACTGGCATATATGTCAGAAGTGTAGCTATATAAGGGGGCAGTTAAATAAGGAATTTCAACCGAACATCATTGCTATCCTAGTGAGTAAGCTCATTTCTAAAATACTACATGTGCCACCTGGTGACTACTTTGGCAGTAGTCGCATTGTGGAAAGAAAACAGTAATACGTGTGACATCGAACACAATTATAGATTCCATTAAACGTTATTTATTTTGGGTGTCAACAAGTCAAAACATTTAAGTTTTTTTACAACGAACAGTACGTGTTTTATATTGCAATGACATGAAGTATTCCGGTGGGACAAGGGTCCAGGATTATGTACTTGTCCTACACTGTTAGCTACTTGTCCCGGACAAGCGAAAAAGGGTTAATATTGAGCCATGTGGCCCACTAGGCCAAAATCCTAGATTGAACCATGCAATACTTTGACTACATATCACGCCTCATATACCAAGATTGCATGATTCGGGTCATCTCGACCTAGGTCATGGGCACAGCTGAATACAGCTGAAGGTTATTTTGAAGCCACACAAGTGTTTGCCACACAAGTGTTCGTTGCACAAGTGTTCACCACACAAGTGTTCGCCACACAAGTGTTCGCCATACAAGTGTAACATCGAATATGACAAACCTACGGTATATCAGTCGGAAAGCAAATACTGCGTATGCTAGGCAGATTTCCAACCAAATCGAGCTGATTTTGTTTGATTTCGTAGCTTGATAGACGATGACGCTCGACCAGAATAGGAATGCTATAGGCCAGTTAGCCAAAGACAAGTGTTATACGGATTAAATCAGCTTTATACAGAATTTCAAGTCAAAAATACGGATTTCAACTAAAATTACGTGGCATATCTGAAACTATAAGCTGCACGGTTCCCTCTGGTGGCGTATATAGGATCTTGCAAAGTGGGAGCCAGGGAAGTGGGGGGTGGGGGTGGGCAAGCTCAATCACTGGGGTGGGGGGCACACCCAACTACCCATTAGTTTACCGTGCTACAATGTAGCGGCGCAACGAAAAAATACTGAAAAAAATAAAACAATTAAACCAAAGGGCACGGGACAATTCCTCCATAAATACGCCAGTGGTTCCCTACTTTCTAGGAATTGTCGAAGCCACTGCACACATCGCTTTCTGGGGGCGCGTGGCGTTAGCGATGTTTGGTGTATCGATGCACAGAGTTTATGCCACTCCTTGACTATAGGCCGATCCCATTTATAGAAACTCTCCAAGGCCAACCGACTCAATGTGTGCCAAGGACGTCGCTTGTTAACAGCTAGCGTTGCGCTCGTCTATGTGATAATGACTTTGCAGATTGTGGCGGGCCGTGTAACAACGTGACTTCGCACATTGGCAATACTAAAAAAATACACACCCTCCTGACGGGATATCTTTGTGTTTCGTAAGTGACTGTCACGATAATTTAGTAGTTCGTAAGTGACTGTCATGCTACCGCCGGCGCCGTTGCCTCCGCTGGTGTTGGCGCTGGTGTTGGCACTGGTGTTGGCGCTGGTGTTGGCGCTGGCGTTGGCGTTGCGGGAGGCGAAATCAGAAGAGACTCGAGTCTAGGCCTGTATTGTGTCTGTAATATGTATAAACACTTAAACATACTTACACTTAATTGTTAAACTGCTACCAAGTTCGAGTTTGTATTGTTTTATTTTGGACGTGTAATGTGCCATTTTATAGATTACATTTTAATTAAAATTAACGTCTAGCTATATTGCCTACACATGCCTAACAGTCATTGGAGCCTGATAATCATGCTGTTTGGGAACATCTATGAATATTTGATGTACCTGTGCAAACTCGAGCGCACACGCACACACATGTAGGCTACGCATGCACGCATGCGCATACACACACCATAGCTAAGGCATGTTGTGTACTACGATTGTCTTCTGAGAATAGCTATAGGCTTGATTGATTACTCATACGACCAACGCGATCGTGTACTACCGTCAACAGCAGAGCGCGTCGCCAGCACGTCTCGGCGTTTTACACACAGCGCCGACGTGTGCACTCGCCACGCAAACGTGGGCTGTGTTCAGTACAACATGCAAGCAACCCAGCACACAGTTGACAATAGTAGTGAAATGAATGAATAGCTAGGCTCTCAGCTTGATTTTTTTATCTAAAATAAAATCGTCACGTAGACATAGGACCTACATTTAAGCCATTAGGCGCCGATCAGTGCTAGTGGAGCTAATTTTAATGCAACAGGTCACACCATTGTGACTAATCATATATGCCTATATACAAATTCAGGGGAGGCTACATACCTACTGGTACAACATGATTCAAATTGAAAAATCGTGATAACGTAGAGTATTGGGCCTACATATTGTCCTGTGTTCGTTACACAAGTGTAACATCGAATATGACAAACCTACTGTATATCGGTCAATCACCCATTAGTTTACCGTGCTACAACATTAGTTTACCGTGCTACAACATTAGTTTACCGTGCTACAACATTAGTTTACCGTATTACAACATTAGTTTACCGTGCTACAACATTAGTTTACCGTGCTACAACATTAGTTTACCGTACTACAACATTAGTTTACCATGCTACAACATTAGTTTACCGTGCTACAACATTAGTTTACCGAGCTACAATGTAGCAGCGCAACAGAAAAATCAAAACAATTAAGCCAAAGGGAATGGCACAATGCCCCCCCCCCACCAGAAAACACTGTCTACAGGTGCAATGGCTTCGACTGTTCCTAGAAAGTAGGAAACCTAGTGGCGTTATAATGACGGGGGAGGGGGGGGCATGGCGTTACGGGTGTTTGGTGTATCGAGGCATATAGCATATGCCACTCCTTTACTGTCGTTCGATCCCGTTTATGGACACTCTCCAGAGCCAAATTACTTAATATATTCCAAGGACGTCGTTTCTTGTGCAGCTAGCGTCGCACTCGTCTATATGATAATGACTTGGCAGATTGTAGTGGGCCGTGTGACAACGTGACTTCACATATTGGCAATGTTAACAAAAATACACAACCTCCGGACGGGATAACTTGGTAGTTCGTAAGTGACTGGCATAATAACAATATTTGTCAGTCAATTCTCGAAATTGCGACGTAACACTGGCAGTTATAGCAACGTGTAGCGACTGTGTTACGTAACGTGGGACAATCGAATAAAAGACGCATGACGTTGTCAACAATTGCACGTAATTGTTCGCGTGGCATTGCTGACAATTGTATGTAACAACTACAAAAGGTAATTCGAGTGTTCATGGAAAGGGTAATAGCTGGGGTGAACTTCGAAAAAAATAAAACTGAGATGACCAGACCGTGGGTCAAAGTTTGGCGCCCGAGGTGCAAAGCGTCTAGGAGGAGTAGCATAGCATACAACCATCGGTCTATATGCATACATACATACATACATACACACACACATACATACACACATGCATACATACACACATACATACATACATACATACACACACACACACACACACATACACACACACACACACACCTACACACATGCACGCGCGCGCGCGCACGCACTCACTCACGCACGCACAAACGCACGCATGCACACACACATGCACGCACACACACACAGTCACACACACACACAGTCACACACACACGCATGCGCTCACGCACACACACACATAATAAAAACAATATTATAATTATACACATCATGTTATAAGATTACTGTCCTTAGCACATCCTCCCTCAACATCCCACCTCCCACCTATTTTTTTAGGCCAACTTCCCACATCCAACCTATTTTTAGGCCAACCGCCCACACCCACAATATTTTGGGGAACAACCTCCCACTTCCTGCCACTTCTCCCCCATAGTGAAACATGAGTTAGCTGATGAACATCCCCATAGGTGTATGTAATATACCATGTACTGACTCAAGCATCCGTAAATACGGGCGAACAGAATTAAAGATATATTTTAATAATCTACATCATACCGTCACGTTATGTAAATGAACTTACTGCACTTGGTCATATCCGCACACGGCTGGGACATATCCACACACGACTGGGACATATCCATGGACATATATTTAAATATAAATATAAGTCCATGGACATATCCGCATATGACTAGGACATGCCTAAAAATATTTTTCTCGCACATGCGGTCCATGGCGGTAAACATTTTTTGTGCAACAACAACAATAATAACGCACATTCCAAAACTGTACGAGTGTACGAGTAGATGTATGAGTAGATGTACGAGTAGATGTACGAGTTAGATGCTACTGTATACCACATTTTTTAAACCAAATTCTTCGCGGTTTGGGCAATAATGAGGTGTGCGGACATGCCTGGGGCTGTGCGTGCGTGCGTGCGTGCGTGCGTGCGTGCGTCCGTCAGTCAGAGCGAATGAGAGCCAGAGACAGGATAAGTTGGTGTAAAAGAAAACGATAATAAAAAACACAATTATCCATAACAAGATAAGTATATATCAAATGTTCATGTGGCATAGCTAATAATAGTAATTATCATCTGTCCATTATTGAGAGCAGAGACAACCACTTTGAATACGGATTAAGCTGTGAGACAAACAAGATATATTTACCCTCCGTCTAGCTGGGACCTTCAAATCGATCAGCCTTGACATCTATGCAGAATAAAACTTGTCTCACACTCACAGGGAAGTGTGCTTGACTGCTAGTCAGTAGTAAGTGAGGTAATCTCTACTTGTCCCCACATAATCACCAAATCTGATGTGATGGTCTGAACTCTACCTGACCTAGTAGTGACCTTAAACCTTAGGTGTATGACCTGCCTGGTTGAACCAAGAACAATGAGCGATTTATGCAAGACTGCTTATGTAAACCGATATGCATTCACATCTATTGAATTACAATACATCACTGCTAGAGTCGCAAATCACAGTCACGGAACTATGATCACAGTCACGGATCTATGATCAAGCATGTCTGCCAAAACATAAAAAATTAACATATTATATAAAGTGCATTTTCACTTGGGTATAAAGTGTTATTGCACGAATAAACGTGTTGCAACAACACTCCATAGACCCCAGTGTCAACATATATATATATGTTGACAGATGAGTGGATGACTCTACTAGTAGTTAGAGAGAGAGAGGCCTGGCAACTAACTGAAGGTATACAAACATAGTGCATGCTCCCCACTAAAAAGTTTGCTTGGTACATGGATACAATGGCCTACACTTTCAAGCTGTACAACCTGTACAGTATTGTCCAAAATGGCCCACATTTACAACCTATTTGGGTCACTGGCCCAGGGCTCTACATTCACTCCTAGAAGGCACTTGTCCTGTAGGACAAGTACTTAACGAGTTATGTTTACTTGTCCCACCTGAAAACTACAAATTGTTATGGCATGATATGACACCTACCTGGATCTATATAATAACAAAAGGAAATTATTCGGAATTAACATGCACATTTAGACAAAAACTTTTCATGTTTACTAATAACAACAGTGCATATTTAGCAAGATCTATAATATTCTGCATGGAAAAAACTGCTAGCACCTAAAATCTTGTATCACATAATATATTTAATTAAGATAGTCCAGTACGTAAATGGTAACAATATGCAACAAATAAATGACAGTAAACAATTATTGCATTAATAAAACAGAATAAATTAACTACTAATTATGTGCCTTTCATTATGACATATGACGCTACGTATACTGTGAATGCAACTAGACTGAGAAATGACAAAAACGAACTTATACTTGCGAGTGTATGACTTAGGGTTGCTGCTGTAGCTGTCAGCATACTTGTGTTAACATACAGCGGTGATATGATTGTAGCATGTTACGTTAATATGTGCAACAAAACATGCTTAGTAACATAAATACATGTAACTTTTGCCAAGTGGCATTAAATTACGCAGGCGTTTGTTACAATCGCGATCTGTTTCTGACATTAGATTCAAATTTTATGCATTCCCGTGTAGCAATAACGTTAAAAAATCAAAACATAAAACTGGCATATATGTCAGAAGTGTAGCTATATAAGGGGGCAGTTAAATAAGGAACGGTGACAGCGTGTTCGTGTTTTCAACCGAACATCATTGCTATCCTAGTGAGTAAGCTCATTTCTAAAATACTACATGTGCCACCTGGTGACTACTTTGGCAGTAGTCGCATTGTGGAAAGAAAACAGTAATACGTGTGACATCGAACACAATTATAGATTCCATTAAACGTTATTTATTTTGGGTGTCAACAAGTCAAAACATTTAAGTTTTTTTACAACGAACAGTACGTGTTTTATATTGCAATGACATGAAGTATTCCGGTGGGACAAGGGTCCAGGATTATGTACTTGTCCTACACTGTTAGCTACTTGTCCCGGACAAGCGAAAAAGGGTTAATATTGAGCCATGTGGCCCACTAGGCCAAAATCCTAGATTGAACCATGCAATACTTTGACTACATATCACGCCTCATATACCAAGATTGCATGATTCGGGTCATCTCGACCTAGGTCATGGGCACAGCTGAATACAGCTGAAGGTTATTTTGAAGGGTAGACCCAGCCATTCTTATGTGGGCTTAAATAACAAAGGTAATTATGATTAGTTCCACATGCCACCAATCATGTGAATCAGCACAAAGCAGTAACAGAGCACCAATGGAATCTCCTACTAATCGTGATCACAGCATCAGGTGAGATGATAAGTACTGATAGTAAGATTGACCAACTACTGTGTTCAACGACCTGCCACTGTAATGACTAACTCCAACCTGAACACACACGCACTGTGTGATACTGTCCCGCAGTCAAGAGTCACACTAGCAACAATGCCTGGAATAAGCTTACTACGCTGTATTAGTTTTACTAAAAGTTTTAGGCATGAACTATTCTCAACAATCGTAAAAAAACATGCACAGCGGTGCTAACAATTGTCCATGCTATTTATCCGAGATAAGTAATCTACTTTAAACTTCCTCATGTATGTATTATCCCCATGCTGGGTTTAAATTTTTCTATCATCATGGGCGCCCAGGCATCCCCATGGGTGCCCAGGCATGCCTACAAAATTTCAGCCCATACATGCAAAAAGCTAGTTTATATTACAGACTGCGGCCACTCCAGAATCCACAAAAAGGTTATAAATTTATTTGTTAATTTCAAGTGTACAACACATTTGATGATTCACAAGTCTGCGTAGATTTCAACATCTGAAAATAGCTGCACTGTCATGAACTGATATGAGGCGATATTTTTTTTGGAACGACACAGTAGCAATATGTTTTGGGAAGGAGTGCTTGTGTTTCTAACATAAACATGAATCAGCATTGTTAACATTACCCACAAGTCCGGGATAACAACAATGGTCTCAACTGCCATTCTCATATACCACATGTCTGACACCAGTAATAACAGCCAATCCCCACCAGCCCCATTACTAATATCACTGTTGGTCTGTCACAGAAAATATTTGTCTGCTTGTCAAATTCAGGATCCTGTTAGGGACAATTAAGTTGCTACACATGTACGATAAGTCCACAGACCGGGAAGCTTGCCCAACAGGCATGTGCTTTTGAGTCAGCTGTTTATTTTTATAAAAAGTCTGGCAGTAAACTGAAATTGACACTGAACTCAGGCATAACAACTAAATTGTATTAATATTTAATCTCTCGACTAGTCATAATGCTACTGCCTAATGGTCATCAGATGGTGGAAGTATTTAGTCTTTTTAGGATTACCCACTTCACTAGGAGAGCAGTACTGTAAGACTGAAAACGTAAACACAATTTCATTGTTCCTCTCAAAGAAATGTACAGTTTTTATTGGGCAACTCAGCTGCTATGGAGTTTAGTATAATTAAAATGCCTCAATTCTCTAAATTTGTTTAATCTCCAAGTTTATGTAAATTAATGATGTTATACTTAGACATAGATAAAGAAGAATACGATTTCATCTTGTAGTTGCACAGATAATAATATCGACAAATGCAAATCATCTGATGCTTTCTGTATTAATCATTAACACAAAAAGTGCTGTTCACATTATTATTATTATTGTGTTACTATTTTATAAATAAGTTGCATCAGCACTCTACAAACTTTAGACCCCCTCCCGAATAAGTTCTGTGAAATGTTGATAATTCTCCAAATTGATGAGACATGGTGGTCATATTACGCATGTGACTAACGTTAACTTTAAGGCTGTTGCTAATGTCCGGACCCGGATGTAGTGCAAAACGGCTATTGGTCTGGCATTTCATGTGCGCGTGCGCAATGAGAACCTGTTGGCAAAAAATAGCAGCAGCTAAAGTTCTGTCACTGCCAGACAACGTATGAATCAGCCATGCTAGTGTAGGTCCGGCACTAAAACATTGCAACACTAACTGCCGCACATCTCACGCAAGCGACAATAAGGCCGATGCCTTGGTCTTCGAAAGGTTGAGGCATATGTTTATTGCTATTTTAGAACATCATTATTGTCAATTATATATGTGTTGAAGTGCAGTTATGCACAAAACTGTCCTTACTGACATTGTCAATCAGCGAAGTATGAAGATACATCTGCCTGTCTAAACTAAAGATGTCTAATACTTTTGAGATTGTTGAAGAAGAGAAGAAACCTATCCTGGTTATACTTTTAAAATAATGATATATCATTACTTTATCAAATTTGAGATTATCAGATAATATTCCAGTGCTTAGCACCTGGTTTATTAATGATTTGTTGACCATGTGTAACCTGCTTGCGAAAATGATATGCCACTGGGAATAGGCGCACACACTTACTGCACATATGAAGCAGACAGTGTGCCGAACCAATAGCTATACAGTTGTGCTTATGGGTCCGGAGCACTAGCTACTTCATAATTTTAATTAGTACAGGGCCCTCGATCCTCCCTCCCCCTTGTCATGCTTTCTATGTCACTATGAACAGGTAGGTCTAAATGTTGGCAACTGTGAACAGTCTTTTACACACATTGTCTACTTACTTTAGTTACTGCATCAACTTGATCAAGATTTAAATTAATTACTAATATTAGTAATAAACAAGTAATATTAATAATAAACACATTCAATTTTGTCAATTATATTTATTATACATTGATTTATGACGATTGAACCAATCGAGGCTAAACCAAGAATCATATAGACTACTAAAACCACACGAAGGGGCGAGACGTGAAGGGTATTTCAAGCAAATCATCACCCGGCGTAACGTTGGTCGAGTCGTGTGTGAGCAGGCTCTAAGTTACCCGTGAAAAGTCGATACAATCACAGCCATCATCATTGACAATAGCAGCGCAGACGATACTGCTAATGTTGATCGTTAAAATTAGCTTCGCACATTTTATAAGACCACATGTTGTACATATAGGAAACCGGCAGAATAACAAACGAAAACATACTTACGTGTTGTTCGACAAAGTATTTCTCGGCGTACTGTCCGTGTCAACAACGTTCTCTATAAAAATCGCCACATTTTGCACTCAGCACTGACGTCTGCACTCGACACGCAAACGCACTGCTTGCAAGTTGCAATCGTGTGAATATGGTCGTAACGTGTGCCCAAAACTTGATGGTCTGTCGAATTTCATCGCTCTGTTTGTGTCATAAGATGGTTGGTGGCACGAACGGTGCCAGGCGTGGCGTTTATTATCCGAGCATGGAGGTGGCGATATTACGGATTTAGTGTTTGCCGTCCATTGCTGATCGTTAACGTTTCCGGAAACATTACAACAATACCGCGTCAACAAAGGTCAAGGTCGTCATGTCAGGCGGTCGGAGTCGCGTGCATGACGCGACTGCGAGCCGAGTGAAACAAGTGTGTCTCGGAATTATATTGTAACAGTTAGGACCATTACAGTCCGGTATTCGCTCGAGACATGGTTCATTTTAGGCAATTGTTGTAACCAATGGTCGCTAGAGGGACATCGAGACTGAGAGAGAGAGACAGAGACAGAGGAACAGTGTGCGAAACAAATTGCCGGTAAATTGTGTATTTCTTTATTAATATTCTCCCCACTAATGTCCTGATGTATAGTTGAGTATTTGTACATAACTTTGTAATTGGTCAGTGCATTGATCGATTCGGGATGGAAGGGATTTACGATAGATTGAAACATATATTTTGTAATGTGCACATGCGCCCGTTTTCGCCTTTTCAGTGTAGATTATCAGGCACTGTCCAGTATGTGATTGTTGCACATAATCCAGGTTTATATCTGCTGTGTAAAACATGAAAATAGTACACCCATGTCATCGGTAGTGACGTTGAAGCTGGTATTAATAATTTTGTTGAAGGAAAGTGAAATATATTTGAATGGGCGACTGTTGTTTACATCTCAGCAATATCAAGATGGCGCATGCATGTTGAACCCTTGTTGGTAACTTACAAGTGCATCACGCATTTCACCCATTCAGTATGATAGACATGGAGGCTGCCTGTGTTATCAGTATTTGTATTTATTATTATCGTTTTATTGCACCATAGTTTAGTTTGGGTTGTCAACATATTTCTACTGTTGCCACAGTTAAACCCGAAGTTGGTGTTGCATAGAATGACCGGTGTATGACGGGAACAGCTGCAACGGGATAGTTTCGACAACTGTCTGGGGGTGTGTATCTCAAACATTGTGACTGTTAATTTTGTACTGATGTCAATGGAGTAGACTTAGGATTGTATTTGTAATGATGTTTGTTTGTTACCTAATTAGAAAATGATGGTTGGTAAGTCCTACCTGAATGATACACGGCAGGATATTTGAGGTCACGTGACTGCAACAGTACTTGTTAATAACGGTTGATGATTTTGCGACTTTAGTGTGAAACTATCGTTTACTGTTATTCAACAGAGTTGTTTGCAGGTGTAGCTATAGGTTAAGTGGCTGTGGAATTTATGTAGTGTTTTGTTGATAGTATAGAATATAAGTTTGGTTAATATGATATTATTGTGATATGATGTTATAATAATATTATGACCGTCATCCTAATGGAACTTTATATTTGTCTGTATGTTCGCAGGGTTTTGTATCGCCTGCTGCTTGGGCAGCCATGCACATTTTCCAATAAACCACCTTACAACCGTCCAATGCCAGTGTCGTATTGCGTGATACCGACCCGGGACATTACATCTTGGCGCTGCGAGCAGGGTATGGTTTGTGTGAGGTGTTGCTGGCTGTAACCCCCCAGTACTGTCCGTGTCAACAACGTTCTCTATAAAAATCGCCACATTTTGCACTCAGCACTGACGTCTGCACTCGACACGCAAACGCACTGCTTGCAAGTTGCAATCGTGTGAATATGGTCGTAACGTGTGCCCAAAACTTGATGGTCTGTCGAATTTCATCGCTCTGTTTGTGTCATAAGATGGTTGGTGGCACGAACGGTGCCAGGCGTGGCGTTTATTATCCGAGCATGGAGGTGGCGATATTACGGATTTAGTGTTTGCCGTCCATTGCTGATCGTTAACGTTTCCGGAAACATTACAACAATACCGCGTCAACAAAGGTCAAGGTCGTCATGTCAGGCGGTCGGAGTCGCGTGCATGACGCGACTGCGAGCCGAGTGAAACAAGTGTGTCTCGGAATTATATTGTAACAGTTAGGACCATTACAGTCCGGTATTCGCTCGAGACATGGTTCATTTTAGGCAATTGTTGTAACCAATGGTCGCTAGAGGGACATCGAGACTGAGAGAGAGAGACAGAGACAGAGGAACAGTGTGCGAAACAAATTGCCGGTAAATTGTGTATTTCTTTATTAATATTCTCCCCACTAATGTCCTGATGTATAGTTGAGTATTTGTACATAACTTTGTAATTGGTCAGTGCATTGATCGATTCGGGATGGAAGGGATTTGATAGATTGAAACATATATTTTGTAATGTGCACATGCGCCCGTTTTGCGCCTTTTCAGTGTAGATTATCAGGCACTGTCCAGTATGTGATTGTTGCACATAATCCAGGTTTATATCTGCTGTGTAAAACATGAAAATAGTACACCCATGTCATCGGTAGTGACGTTGAAGCTGGTATTAATAATTTTGTTGAAGGAAAGTGAAATATATTTGAATGGGCGACTGTTGTTTACATCTCAGCAATATCAAGATGGCGCATGCATGTTGAACCCTTGTTGGTAACTTACAAGTGCATCACGCATTTCACCCATTCAGTATGATAGACATGGAGGCTGCCTGTGTTATCAGTATTTGTATTTATTATTATCGTTTTATTGCACCATAGTTTAGTTTGGGTTGTCAACATATTTCTACTGTTGCCACAGTTAAACCCGAAGTTGGTGTTGCATAGAATGACCGGTGTATGACGGGAACAGCTGCAACGGGATAGTTTCGACAACTGTCTGGGGGTGTGTATCTCAAACATTGTGACTGTTAATTTTGTACTGATGTCAATGGAGTAGACTTAGGATTGTATTTGTAATGATGTTTGTTTGTTACCTAATTAGAAAATGATGGTTGGTAAGTCCTGCCTGAATGATACACGGCAGGATATTTGAGGTCACGTGACTGCAACAGTACTTGTTAATAACGGTTGATGATTTTGCGACTTTAGTGTGAAACTATCGTTTACTGTTATTCAACAGAGTTGTTTGCAGGTGTAGCTATAGGTTAAGTGGCTGTGGAATTTATGTAGTGTTTTGTTGATAGTATAGAATATAAGTTTGGTTAATATGATATTATTGTGATATGATGTTATAATAATATTATGACCGTCATCCTAATGGAACTTTATATTTGTCTGTATGTTCGCAGGGTTTTGTATCGCCTGCTGCTTGGGCAGCCATGCACATTTTCCAATAAACCACCTTACAACCGTCCAATGCCAGTGTCGTATTGCGTGATACCGACCCGGGACATTACATCTTGGCGCTGCGAGCAGGGTATGGTTTGTGTGAGGTGTTGCTGGCTGTAACCCCCAGTACTGTCCGTGTCAACAACGTTCTCTATAAAAATCGCCACATTTTGCACTCAGCACTGACGTCTGCACTCGACACGCAAACGCACTGCTTGCAAGTTGCAATCGTGTGAATATGGTCGTAACGTGTGCCCAAAACTTGATGGTCTGTCGAATTTCATCGCTCTGTTTGTGTCATAAGATGGTTGGTGGCACGACGGTGCCAGGCGTGGCGTTTATTATCCGAGCATGGAGGTGGCGATATTACGGTTTAGTGTTTGCCGTCCATTGCTGATCGTTAACGTTTCCGGAAACATTACAACAATACCGCGTCAACAAAGGTCAAGGTCGTCATGTCAGGCGGTCGGAGTCGCGTGCATGGCGCGACTGCGAGCCGAGTGAAACAAGTGTGTCTCGGAATTATATTGTAACAGTTAGGACCATTACAGTCCGGTATTCGCTCGAGACATGGTTCATTTTAGGCAATTGTTGGTAACCAATGGTCGCTAGAGGGACATCGAGACTGAGAGAGAGAGACAGAGACAGAGGAACAGTGTGCTGAAACAAATTGCCGGTAAATTGTGTATTTCTTTATTAATATTCTCCCCACTAATGTCCTGATGTATAGTTGAGTATTTGTACATAACTTTGTAATTGGTCAGTGCATTGATCGATTCGGGATGGAAGGGATTTACGATAGATTGAAACATATATTTTGTAATGTGCACATGCGCCCGTTTTCGCCTTTTCAGTGTAGATTATCAGGCACTGTCCAGTATGTGATTGTTGCACATAATCCAGGTTTATATCTGCTGTGTAAAACATGAAAATAGTACACCCATGTCATCGGTAGTGACGTTGAAGCTGGTATTAATAATTTTGTTGAAGGAAAGTGAAATATATTTGAATGGGCGACTGTTGTTTACATCTCAGCAATATCAAGATGGCGCATGCATGTTGAACCCTTGTTGGTAACTTACAAGTGCATCACGCATTTCACCCATTCAGTATGATAGACATGGAGGCTGCCTGTGTTATCAGTATTTGTATTTATTATTATCGTTTTATTGCACCATAGTTTAGTTTGGGTTGTCAACATATTTCTACTGTTGCCACAGTTAAACCCGAAGTTGGTGTTGCATAGAATGACCGGTGTATGACGGGAACAGCTGCAACGGGATAGTTTCGACAACTGTCTGGGGGTGTGTATCTCAAACATTGTGACTGTTAATTTTGTACTGATGTCAATGGAGTAGACTTAGGATTGTATTTGTAATGATGTTTGTTTGTTTGTTACCTAATTAGAAAATGATGGTTGGTAAGTCCTGCCTGAATGATACACGGCAGGATATTTGAGGTCACGTGACTGCAACAGTACTTGTTAATAATAAAGGTTGATGATTTTGCGACTTTAGTGTGAAACTATCGTTTACTGTTATTCAACAGAGTTGTTTGCAGGTGTAGCTATAGGTTAAGTGGCTGTGGAATTTATGTAGTGTTTTGTTGATAGTATAGAATATAAGTTTGGTTAATATGATATTATTGTGATATGATGTTATAATAATATTATGACCGTCATCCTAATGGAACTTTATATTTGTCTGTATGTTCGCAGGGTTTTGTATCGCCTGCTGCTTGGGCAGCCATGCACATTTTCCAATAAACCATCTTACAACCGTCCAATGCCAGTGTCGTATTGCGTGATACCGACCCGGGACATTACAATATATTTGTCGTTTCATTCACCAATTGCTAACATCCTACCACTAAGTACCACAATAACGCGCACAGTCTCGATGATTCAACATTAATTTTCAGTGGCAGTGCCCAATAATCATTTGAGTCTGTTAATTGATATATTTGGGGACATCTCAGCGCATTTTGTATATTCAAACTTTAAGTTTCAAAGAAAACGGCACTAGAAATCGTTGTAGGACTTCACGAAGCACACAAACGTGTATGCGCACAAACACGTGCATACACGCACACGTGAGCGAGCACGCGCACACACGTGCACACGTGCATCCATCCATGCACGTGAACTACGATTGTATTCTGAATAGGCTACGACATACCGACGCGATCGAGAACTACCGTCAACAGCACGGGACGTCTCCAGCACGTATCGGCGTTTTGCACACAGCGCGAACGTGTGCACTCGGCACGGAAATGTGGGCTGTGCTCAACCCATCATGCAAACAATCGTGCACACGGTTAACACCACCGGTAATAATTAAGTGAATGAATAGGCTATCCGCATGATCTTTGATCTAAAATAACATCGCCGCGAAGGTCCTATACATTTAAGCCATATATTAAGTCGGGTGTCGATCGAAAGAGCTAATTTTAACGCAGCAGGTTTGCGAACGTGTGACCAATAATTATTTAATAAGCCTATACCCTATATACAAACTCAGGCTACATACCTACCGGTAGACTACCACATGATTAAATAAAAAATCGGGTAAAGTAGAGAATGTGTGTGTGCGTGTGTATGTATGTATGTATATATATACACACACACACATATATATATATATATATTATATATATATATATATATATACATATATACATAAATGAGGTAAGAATGTCAGCGGCGTAAATAATTTATGCCAATCTAGTTCATGATTACCCTACTTTGATGGCTAGGCAGATTTCCGACAAAATCTAGTTGATTTTGTTTGATTTCGTAGCCTGATAGACGATGACGCTCGATCGGAATAGGAATCCTGTAGGCCGGTTCCGTGGCGTATCTAGGATATCACAAGGGGGAGTTATATCACCCATTTGTTTACCATGCTTAAACAATTAAGCCAAAGGGAACATGACGCAATGCCACCCTAAATTAATACGCCACAGCTTTCCTACTTTCTAAAAACAATCGAAGCCACTTCTGGTGGCGTGTGGCGTTACTGACGTTTGGTGTAAATCGAGGTATAATAGTTGATGCTACTCCTCGACAATGGTTCAATCCCGTTTATGGAAACTCTCCAGAGCTAAATGGTAGTTCGTAAGTGACTGTTATGCTGCCGCCGACTACCCAGCGTTGCTACCGCCGGCGCCGTTGCCCCATGTTGGCGTAGGCGTTGCAGGAGGCGAAATCAAACGAGACTTGCGAGTCTAGGTCTATATTGAGTCTGCAATATGCATAAACAATTAAACATACTTATACGTAACTGATAAATGCTACCAAGTTCGACTTTGTATTGTTTTATTTTGGAAGTGTAATGTAAAATTTTTAGATTACATTTTTATTAAAATTAATACCTAGCTACATTGGCTATAAAGGCCTAATTAACAGTACTTTGAATGTGTTAATTATGTTATGCTTGGGAACATCTCGAAACATTTGATATATACACTCTATTGGGATATTCTGTTGCAAGTTTCAAAGAACAAACCGGGACATTAATTATAATTCGTTGTATTCGAAGCACATACACGTGTACGTGTACACACACGCACACACCATGCGCACACGCACGCACGCATACACGCACGCACGCACACATGCATGTAGGCTACACATGCACGCACATACACACACTGTGTCTAAACCACGCTGTGAACTACAATCGTCTTCTGAGAATGCTGTAGGCCTAATTGATTACACATACAACCTACGCGATTGAAAACCACCGTCAATAGCGGGGCACGTCGCGGCGTTCTGCACACAGAACCGATATGTGTACTCGCCACGCAAAAGTGGGCTGTGTAACTGTGTTCAGCCCAGTATCCAAGCAACCCAGCACACAGTTGGCACTAATAATTAAATGAGTGAATAATTGGCTAGCCGCTTGATTTTTTTAATCTAAAATAACATCGCGACGTAGGTACAGGACCTACGTTTTAGCCATACATTAAGTTGGGCGTCAATCAATGGAGCCAATTTTGTTGCTGCAGGTTACACCATTGTGACCAATCATGACTTAATAGGCCTATATGCCTATATACAAATTCAGAGGTAGGCTACATACCTACCGGTAGGGTAACCCGGAGCAGTGCGGCCCACCAAAGGAAAACTGTACACCATTAAACTATGTTAACATGTCTTCAATGTGCTCATATTGTAGACAGATATTTGCGTTACCGATTGGAAAATTATTTTCAGCAAATTGACAACCTAGATGAGTTGCATTAAAAAAACAGCAAGAGTACCCAAAAAACCATCTTGACCCATCCCTGGGGCAAGACGGTCAATAGCTCCCTCCCTCGTGGTTTTCGCGTGTATGAACGAACCACTGCCTAAACATACAATGTATACATGCAAATGGTATGATGGCAATATATTAGGCTATTGTAATCCATACATAATATAATATTGGCTTAGTAATATTCGATCATAATTACAGCCTACAGGCTAGCAGAACATAAATTATGCAACATTCATATTATATTAAATGTATTAAACATAATTGGTCATGCGTAATGCATTTTATACATTATGAACCTGTGCGTGCGGGATACAACATACTTGCCCCATATGCATGGGGACCGTCTTGCCCCACATGCATGGGGACCGTCTTGCCCCACATGCATGCGGACCGTCTTGCCTCACATGCATGGGGACCGTCTTGCCCCATATGCATGGGGACCGTCTTGCCCCACATGCATGGGGACCGTCTTGCCCCACATGCACGGGGACTGTCTTGCCCAACATGCACGGAGACCGTCTTGCCCAACATGCACGGGGACCGTCTTGCTCCACATGTACGGGGACCGTCTTGCCCCACATGCATGGGGACCGTCTTGCCCAACATGCACGGGGACCGTCTTGCTCCACATGTACGGGGACCGTCTTGCCCCACATGCATGGGGACCGTCTTGCCCCACATGCATGGGGACCGTCTTGCTCCACATGTACGGGGACCGTCTTGTCCCACATGCATGGGGACCGTCTTGCCCCACATGCATGGGGACCGCCTTGCTCCACATGCATGGGGACCGTCTTGTCCCACATGCATGGGGACCGTCTTGCCCCACATGCATGGGGACCGCCTTGCTCCACATGTACGGGGACCGTCTTGTCCCACATGCATGGGACCGTCTTGCCCCACATGCATTGGGACCGTCTTGCTCCACATGCACTGCGTGTCTTAACACGATGTATACAAAACACAACATAATACTGCCACGTTTTGTAATGTTTGTCCTGTTAACTGATTAAAAATAGTATTATGTCACCAATTACGTTCATGATTCATGTCGTTACATAGTGAGTCACACCATTTTACTATTGCCAAAATATTAGAACAGAGCGTATAATAGGGAATATAAAAGTTAAAAAACACACTGATTTAATTACGTCTGTCTCGTGTTGAGCTTTCGGGATGGGTATCCGATTGATGTTTACTTCATTTTGTATAAGATTTAGGGACTTTCAGGGTTTTATATTTTGCGTACGTGGGGGGGACGTCTTACCTCCAAGGGCCGTTTTGTCGCAGGTTACCCTACAACATGATTCAAATTGAAAAATCGGCGTAACGTAGGGTATTGTCCTGTGTTCGCCACACAAGTGTTTGTTACACAAGTGTTCGTTACACAAGTATTCATTACACAAGTGTTCGCCACACAAGTGTTCATTACACAAGTGTTCGCCACACAAGTGTTCGTTACACAAGTGTTTGCCACACAAGTGTTCGTTACACAAGTGTTCGCCACACAAATGTTCGCCACACAAGTGTTCGTTACACAAGTGTTCGCCACACAAGTGTTCGCCACACAAGTGTTCGTTACACAAGTGTTCGCCACACAAGTGTTCGCCACACAAGTGTTCGCCACACAAGTGTTCGTTGCACAAGTGTTCACCACACAAGTGTTCGTTACACAAGTGTTCGCCACACAAGTGTTCGCTACACAAGTGTTCGTTACACAAGTGTTCGTTACACAAGTGTTCGCCACACAAGTGTTCGCCACACAAGTGTTCGCCATACAAGTGTAACATCGAATATGACAAACCTACGGTATATCAGTCGGAAAGCAAATACTGCGTATGCTAGGCAGATTTCCAACCAAATCGAGCTGATTTTGTTTGATTTCGTAGCTTGATAGACGATGACGCTCGACCAGAATAGGAATGCTATAGGCCAGTTAGCCAAAGACAAGTGTTATACGGATTAAATCAGCGTTATACAGAATTTCAAGTCAAAAATACGGATTTCAACTAAAATTACGTGGCATATCTGAAACTATAAGCTGCACGGTTCCCTCTGGTGGCGTATATAGGATCTTGCAAAGTGGGAGCCAGGGAAGTGGGGGGTGGGGGTGGGCAAGCTCAATCACTGGGGTGGGGGGCACGCCCAACTACCCATTAGTTTACCGTGCTACAATGTAGCGGCGCAACGAAAAAATACTGAAAAAAATAAAACAATTAAACCAAAGGGCACGGGACAATTCCTCCATAAATACGCCAGTGGTTCCCTACTTTCTAGGAATTGTCGAAGCCACTGCACACATCGCTTTCTGGGGGCGCGTGGCGTTAGCGATGTTTGGTGTATCGATGCACAGAGTTTATGCCACTCCTTGACTATAGGCCGATCCCGTTTATAGAAACTCTCCAAGGCCAACCGACTCAATGTGTGCCAAGGACGTCGCTTGTTAACAGCTAGCGTTGCGCTCGTCTATGTGATAATGACTTTGCAGATTGTGGCGGGCCGTGTAACAACGTGACTTCGCACATTGGCAATACTAAAAAAATACACACCCTCCTGACGGGATATCTTTGTGTTTCGTAAGTGACTGTCACGATAATTTAGTAGTTCGTAAGTGACTGTCATGCTACCGCCGGCGCCGTTGCCCCCGCTGGTGTTGGCGCTGGTGTTGGCACTGGTGTTGGCGCTGGTGTTGGCGCTGGCGTTGGCGTTGCGGGAGGCGAAATCAGAAGAGACTCGAGTCTAGGCCTGTATTGTGTCTGTAATATGTATAAACAGTTAAACATACTTACACTTAACTGTTAAACTGCTACCAAGTTCGAGTTTGTATTGTTTTATTTTGGACGTGTAATGTGCCATTTTATAGATTACATTTTAATTAAAATTAACGTCTAGCTATATTGCCTACACATGCCTAACAGTCATTGGAGCCTGATAATCATGCTGTTTGGGAACATCTATGAATATTTGATGTACCTGTGCAAACTCGCGCGCACACGCACACACATGTAGGCTACGCATGCACGCATGCGCATACACACACCATAGCTAAGGCATGTTGTGTACTACGATTGTCTTCTGAGAATAGCTATAGGCTTGATTGATTACTCATACGACCAACGCGATCGTGTACTACCGTCAACAGCAGAGCGCGTCGCCAGCACGTCTCGGCGTTTTGCACACAGCGCCGACGTGTGCACTCGCCACGCAAACGTGGGCTGTGTTCAGTACAACATGCAAGCAACCCAGCACACAGTTGACAATAGTAGTGAAATGAATGAATAGCTAGGCTCTCAGCTTGATTTTTTTATCTAAAATAAAATCGTCACGTAGACATAGGACCTACATTTAAGCCATTAGGCGCCGATCAGTGCTAGTGGAGCTAATTTTAATGCAACAGGTCACACCATTGTGACCAATCATATATGCCTATATACGAATTCAGGGGAGGCTACATACCTACTGGTACAACATGATTCAAATTGAAAAATCGTGATAACGTAGAGTATTGGGCCTACATATTGTCCTGTGTTCGTTACACAAGTGTAACATCGAATATGACAAACCTACTGTATATCGGTCAATCACCCATTAGTTTACCGTGCTACAACATTAGTTTACCGTGCTACAACATTAGTTTACCTATTACAACATTAGTTTACCGTGCTACAACATTAGTTTACCGTGCTACAACATTAGTTTACCGTGCTACAACATTAGTTTACCGTGCTACAACATTAGTTTACCATGCTACAACATTAGTTTACCGTGCTACAACATTAGTTTACCGAGCTACAATGTAGCAGCGCAACAGAAAAATCAAAACAATTAAGCCAAAGGGAATGGCACAATGCCCCCCCACCAGAAAACACTGTCTACAGGTGCAATGGCTTCGACTGTTCCTAGAAAGTAGGAAACCTAGTGGCGTTATAATGACGGGGGAGGGGGGGGGCATGGCGTTACGGGTGTTTGGTGTATCGAGGCATATAGCATATGCCACTCCTTTACTGTCGTTCGATCCCGTTTATGGACACTCTCCAGAGCCAAATTACTTAATATATTCCAAGGACGTCGTTTCTTGTGCAGCTAGCGTCGCACTCGTCTATATGATAATGACTTGGCAGATTGTAGTGGGCCGTGTAACAACGTGACTTCACATATTGGCAATGTTAACAAAAAATACACAACCTCCGGACGGGATAACTTGGTAGTTCGTAAGTGACTGTCATAATAACAATATTTGTCAGTCAATTCTCGAAATTGCGACGTAACACTGGCAGTTATAGCAACGTGTAGCGACTGTGTTACGTAACGTGGGACAATCGAATAAAAGACGCATGACGTTGTCAACAATTGCACGTAATTGTTCGCGTGGCATTGCTGACAATTGTACGTAACAACTACAAAAGGTAATTCGAGTGTTCGTGGAAAGGGTAATAGCTGGGGTGAACTTCGAAAAAAATAAAACTGAGATGACCAGACCGTGGGTCAAAGTTTGGCGCCCGAGGTGCAAAGCGTCTAGGAGGAGTAGCATAGCATACAACCATCGGTCTATATGCATACATACATACATACATACATACATACATACATACATACACACACACATACATACATACACACATACACGCATACACACATGCATACATACACACATACATACATACATACATACACACATACATACATACATACATACATACATACA
>BSQZ01000009.1:8360751-8393251 GCA_033239005.1 Lamellibrachia satsuma
CTCGGCTGACGCTCATCTGCTGGATGCCCCGCGCGGCAGGCTCTGTACTCAAGGTGACAGAGCGTTCTCGCACGCAGCACCGTGCCTCTGGAACAATCTGTCCATTATCATGCGCGCTGCAGATTGCACAACAGCTTCAAGAAACAGATCAAGACCCTTATGGATTCATGCCACTTTGACATAAATGTCACGAAAACGTTAGTATTCACTTTTAACAATTAGTATGCGTTTTTAACTTGTATCGTGACTTTACTAGTATTTTAATGCTATATTTTATTATTTATTGTTATCATTATTTGAATGCTTTAAATATCTTAGTATAATATATATATATATATATATATATATATATATATATATATATATATATATATATATATATATATATATATATATATATATATATATATAAATATATATATATGTATTCCTTTATCTAAAATTCGCGTATAAATCACAGACCAGGTTTATATCGCAAAAAATACTTAATTATTATTATTTAGCTGATTGTAATTTCTGTGACTATCATGATTAACAGGGATGTGGTTTGCATAGGTCTGGATATTTAATGAAGCATATTCGGTATATCTAATTTCCGCACTTCTGCACTGGTTCTTCGCTACGGTGATACGTCCTGGGAAGCTTTTCTCCGCAAATTCTCACACCATATGTTCTACATACAGATTATAATTTGGATTGCGAGACACACGCCGAGCAACACTGCAGATTACCACTGTCATAGTCCAGCATAAATTGACGATGACCCGGATATTTAGGTTAAAAAGCCAATTTTTTTTTTGTTTTTAGATAATCGGGTGGGTGCCCAGAGTTCCCACCAAAATGTTACCAAATTCGACCTTGTGGAACCTTGATTTGTTTATATTAAACAGTAAATGGATATATATTGTTCCTGAAAAAAACCCGATGTTCCCCAGAGTTGATTTTGGTTGTCCAGGGAACTCTCATAGTCATCTTAAGAAAAAAAATAGCTTTTTAGCTAAAAACGTCCGGGTTTGGTAAGTGACGTGCTGGTTTCTACTGGACTATTAGTCTGTAACTGCCCCCTTGCTACCATTTCCTCTGTTGGGTAGCTGCGGTTCAGGTTTCGACGCACTGTTCTATCTCTGCGTCTGGATTGCACGGATGATTAGTATTTCGGTCGTGGTTCGGATTGAATTTCATCGTGTCCGTACAATACGCGTCGGCTCCGGTGGTTCCGTTGTGGTAACACCAGATGTACTTGTCGCACTTATAGGGATGCGGTAAGAAGTACACCTCCCGGTCTCCTTGCGTCGGTCTGGCAGTCTGGCATTCTTTGTCAAGGTCCACCGCAGCTGAAAACATGCGGCAGTACATAGCGCAATGACAAGTGACAGCGCAACAATTATGGCAACTCTTTGTCTGTAAAGTTCAACACAGTTGTAATCAAGCCACAGAACAACACAGTGGCAACATTTTGTCGTCCCTTTAAGTTAATTTAAGTTACAGCTTGAGTTATGAAATAATATGAATGTGAAGGACGAATGAGCCATCAGACGTTCGGAAGCGTGACGTGGCGACACGGAATTTTGCGAGACGTCTACCATTTTGATTCGCCATTTTGATTCACCATTCATAGTATGAAATGTAGTCATAATATATGCTTTATTAATCAGTAACTCCAGCAGTTGGCACAAATCCGCTATTTAAATTCAAACAAACCAGATCGAATGTAAACAGGTAGATTAGCAATAACAAATTATAGAAGCATGCGGTACATCACGTGATCGCCACCGCAGTGCATTACCAGTCAATGCTGTTAAAGAACCGACCCACGACACTTACCAAGCATACAATCGTCATATCGAGACACATCGGAGGAACAGTTGCATGATGAACATTCGCATTCGTAGTCATTCACTTTGTCATTGCACTGTCCGTAGAGTTCGTGACACGGGTTACTGGCACATTCGTCGATCTCTACAATGTCGGAGAGCACAAGACACTTTAGGTAGTTGTGTTATGTGGTTTAAACGTATTTAAGTAGTCCGTAAAGATTCATAAATTTTTATTATGACGGGTTGTTAGATAGATGATGATATATGTCTGACAGCGTTCAGCAAACTCAGGCCAGTGGGCCAAATTTGGCCCACGGTAGGTTTTTACCTCGTCCGCGAGACCTCGCTAAGAATATACAGTTTTCGACATTTGAACGAGTTGAGTCTGCTGCATCATGGGAAGGCTGCAATTTGTACGCTCTTTAAAGTTTTATACTTGCTAATATGGTCATGCTTGTGTGTCTAAACTCAACTTTTGC
The DNA here is from genome assembly GCA_033239005.1 of Lamellibrachia satsuma. Lineage (NCBI taxonomy): Eukaryota > Metazoa > Annelida > Polychaeta > Sabellida > Siboglinidae > Lamellibrachia > Lamellibrachia satsuma. The sequence continues at coordinate 8,363,048 of BSQZ01000009.1, forward strand.
AACATATTGTGGCCTTTGTTTACTAAACTAATTCTTTTCTGACTTAGCATCTTGTTTCATTGAGAGTTTGCGTTGCTTCCGAAGGCCCTTCAATTTCTGTTGAATGCGTTTCACCGGAAGTCGATTATATCTGTTATTCAGGCTTCAGTCGGTTGTCGAAGAATACGCAGCATTGCTAATAGCAACTGATTCTGTTTTGCTGCTGTTTTGTTTTGTTAGATATACTGTATACCATTCTAGTGGCCGTTGGGGAACAACGTGTAAAATGGGTCCCTTAAGCAAGTTTTGTCATACAGTTTGATATTAAATCATATTTTTTTTCTACGGAATCATATTCTCCAATTAACTCACTACGTCTGTGCTTACATATGGCGCCTTATTGCATAAATTACTATATCTAATGTTTGCTTCAAAACACCTTGTCTGAAAATGTGCGTGCAAAATGGGTCCCCTTCACATCCACTTTTACTACTACGCCATGGTTACACTCGTACCATGGACAGTCCTGGCGTGCCCACGCCGTTCGTTGTCCACATTTACCCATTATTTCCCTTCCTAACTGTCTAAAAACAGTTCGCATCAGTACAAACACGGTCCGTTATCGTATTCTGTATTTTGTATTCTGTATCTATAATTCGTCTGATGTTATTATATAATTAGTATGATGTTATTGTTATATTATACTTTTATTATTATCACTTATTTTACCTATTAGATAAATCTGTTATTCACGGTCTACCTTGCAATTACTGACACATAGGCTACACCAACGACATACCGACCAATGCGGATCCCAAATGCAGATGGCAAGGGCCGTTTTGGCAGCACAAACGGCTTTTGTTCTTTCGCCTTTTTGAATAAGACCGGTGCGTGCACTTTAAATCGAATATGCACATATCGGAGCACACACAACTGTCTTCATTGTTTTCGACAAGCACAAATGGAAATGTGACATTTGGAAAACAGTGCTAATATTTTAGGAAAAGTGTGAAAAACAATATTGTTGAGCTCACTTGTTTGAATTTGTGCTTCGCGCTTCCAACCAACGTTTAGTAATGATCACTTGTGAGTTACTTAGCAGTGATACCAATAACATCTATAGTATATAATGTAGTGATGCCAAACGGGCGCGGGCCCGTTTTGCACGTTGTTCCTCTAGTTGATATATGTCTTAATACGACCCAGAAGTAATCTCGAAAAAAAAACCACACGTGACCTGTATGTCACCCCATGGCATCTTTGCATCACGGACACGTATTTGAGTAATGCTGTTTGGGATTGTCGTCAGACCCACCTGTTTCACACGTCTGTCCAGTGTATCCGGGCTCACAGCTGCACATGAAACCCGCGGCGGTATCGTTTGTACAGTTTCCGCTGTTCATACAATTCACGTCATTGCAATCCAGTTTTACTGAAACGTCAATGACGTCACATATATAAATTAAACATCTCGTTATCTATGCCTTATGTCCTATTTTCTAAAACAACACCAAATTATGTTTTAATGCAGTGTCCTTGATGCACCGCCACTATTCATATTATTATACAAATGTCATAAACTCAATTATTATGCTCATCATTGAAACTTGAAATGATTTATCCATGAGTATTACTATTATTGTTGGTAGTACGCCTAAGGTGTAATTAAGTACGCATACAAGTGTAATTACGTACGCCTACAGGTGTAATTAAGTGCGCCTACATGTGTAATAAATACGCCTACATGTGTAATTTAGAACGCCTACGGGTGTAATTAAGTACGCCTACAGGTGTAAATGGAGTACGCCTTCAGGTGTAATGAAGTACGCCTACAGGTGTACTGAACATACTGGTATATTCACTGCTGCGTTAAAACAAAGATAGAAGATAATATACACGTGGAATACCGTATTTTTTTACATGTATTGTAGTGGAAGGTAAAACAACGACTTACGAGTTTCACAATAGTCACCCACGTAGTTATCAGGACACGCGCAATGAAATCCGTCGAATTTATTGTTGCAAGTCCCATTGTTACAGGTAACGTTTACACACATAGGAAGTTCTGCAACAAAACAACACGAGTAAACGTTCTTCAGGTCCGTCCTCACCATTTTGAAAAGGGGGGTTCGTGCGTACTCAACCAGCCGGTATTTCTGGGTGATTTTAAAGAAATGCTACAGTTAAAGGAAATTCTCTCAAAAAGGGGGGTTCGCTCGAACTCCCGGAAACCTCCCGAGGACGGGCATGTTGTTAACCGAGAAAACTAAATAAACATAGTCGGACACAGATGGATGAAACGAGTGGGAGTTAATAAAGAGAGTGAAAGTGAACTAAACAAAGAAAAGGACACGCGCACGTACTCGTACACGTGCACGCACACACACACACACACACACACACACACACACACACACACGCACGCACGCACGCACGCACGCACGCACTCACGCACGCACGCACGCACGCACACACACACACACACACACACACACACACACACTGACAGCAACACATTACCAATATGGAACTGGAAGAACTCACCGGTTTCACACATCCGTCCGGAGTAGCCAAATTGACAATCACACTTGAAGCCACTCGGGGTAGTTCGACACGTTGCATTATTAGCACACTTCACATCATTACATAATTTGATTTCTGCAAGATAACAATTAGGTGCCGTTCACATTAGCCATACAGCATTGATTCTGGCTGAGCATTTATATATATATATATATATATATATATATATATATATATATATATATATATATATATATATATATATATATATATATATATATATATAAAGTAGAACATATAATATATGCGTGTGTCATGTTAAATATTTAGTCATAGATAACATAACAATGCTAAAATAGTAAAACCTATTTCACTTGACGGCAATCACGACAAAGCTTCACTGTCACAGTAGGCCTAATAATGCACGTTGGGAAACACCAGCTCTTGCTATTCGTCTTTGATATTTAGGAAATATGACTGAATTAAAACTGAGGTTGTACCTATGAAACATGTAGGCACTATGTCTAGTTAATAAATAAATCAAAATCAACTGTCGGTTCCTTTGAAATGAACACATTCTGTGATTGAAATATCAGATAAATAAACGTTCTTGATTTGTATGTTGATTAAGAAAAATATCTTACGAAAAGCATAAATTAATACAAGTAATACACTCAATGCCTTTCATCGGGTATTTTTGTCTTGAAATATGAACTTACCAGTCAGGTTAGAACATTTGACGTTCTCGGGTAACTCGTGTTGTCCGTTTTTAGGATTGAACACATGCCCTTCGTTGGATTTGAAGACGTCGCCATCGTCAATAAATGTACCGTCTCCAGCGCACTCAATGTACTTGGAACAGTTGTAGGGATGAGCCATGCGGTTGTTCAGTGCTAGGTTCTTGTTCTTGCATATGTTGTCTTTGTCTGGAGACACGATCTACTATCAGGTATTCGAACACATATATCACTGTTCTACGTGCTTTATACGTCACCCTCTGACAGACCTGTTCATTCCATCGCCATCTCGACTTCTCTGGGAAGCATTAAGTCATTTTGTCAATAAAGTTCTTTAGGAATTGCTAGATTGCTGTAATGTCACACATAAAATCGGTGTAATTACATAAGTAACGAATTATTGTATTAGGGCATCATGTTTGCACACTTGAAAGTTGAACATGTTTTAGAATATAAATTCGAGTGCCTGCATGTGAACGTAGGTGTGTTCTTTTATTTACTAAAATTGTAAACAATGTATTATGCGACACATACCTATTGTGCAGTTCTCAAACGCTTCCGCTTCAGAGCATCCACACTTTGGACACACGCACACGTAGTTATCTTCAGTTACATCGAAACATGTTCCACCGTTTTGGCAAGGATTCTCTCGTTCACAAAACGTCATTTCTATGGAGACATGAACAATCTCTATACATCAGATATGTCAAACATAAATACAGTAATTATTTAAAACCTCTTTTAATTAAAATACATTAACATGTTTTAAAGCTGCTTCATCAAATGGTTCAGCCCACCGCGAATCCTGTGATTTATGTCCAGACGTGTAGTATGTGACTAGTTTATGTAATATGCGCAGTCTGTTTTAATAAAAAATGCCTCCTTTTGTTTAAATCATCAAAAGAATTGACTTCAGTTATATCTGGTAAGGATAAAAATAGAGGATATCCAAAATGGCAAACACTCTGCGAGTCTATGCCGATCATCGGCGTGACTTCAATTCTCTCGTCGATCACATAACAAAGTTACGAATTTTCACCAAGGATGAAAATCGAGATTTTTCAGCATTTCGTTTTTCACTTCACTCAATGCTTGAACAAGCATTAAGTAATTTAATAGTTTGTCTGGTCATTTCACAAAAGCTATATAAAAAGTTGCACAAACGAGCTAGCATATTGCAGTAGATACTAAGTATGTTTAGTTCTTCGCTAAATTAATTTGAAATGAGACTAGCAAAAAAATCGAATTGAGGAGGGACCTTTAATTAAATTTAATTAATTTTAATTAAAACCTGTTTAGACTAAAACCTGTTTTTCAACAAACCTTTGAAAACATACTCACACGGTCTTTGTATGTTGCTTTTTATTTAATGGCGAGTCAATAATCTTTTGTGACGACGATTTTGTAAAACAGAAATAGTACAACTTAATTAGGAAAAGACCACGAGTATTGAATGTGAAAACGTAAGTCTGACAGACGGACCATAGTTCCAGGAGTCACAACGTATGATATGTTCAATGCTAGACACATTTGTGTTGCATTTTACTACCTTGGGTAAAATGTCTCAATAAGACATACCTCTCTCGCAAAGGTCTCCAATGTATCCCGGTGCACAGTCGCATACGTAACCCATGTCAGTGTCTGTGCAGTTTGCTCCGTGTTTGCAGAGATCCAGACTGCAATTCTGTTTTACTGCAACCCGAGGCAAAACAATCATCACATATAAAAACCCTACAGTGTAATATTATAGCACTGTCGTTTTGTGGTATGTCTGTATTTCTCGGTCAAATCACTACAGACTACAGCGTTTTAATAACTATGATCCTAATCATTGTTGGTTTACATTATACTACTCCGAAAACCCATCAATCCAAATAAAATGTTGTCACACTAATGGTTAGACTGGTCAATATCCATTAGCACAACTGCTCTATTTATATTCAGCCACGTTAACGCATGAATGTATGAAACGGCAACAACTGACTAGGGCCTAACTACAAACTATATTTAGAAGTGCTGGTTCGAGTTAGGAACTACTTCTTTGTCACCTGGCCACGCTCCTTTGCAATTTTATATTGTTTTGACTGTGTATCGATGCAATTTTCATATTAGCGATGGTGCCAACGAGTGCTGCTTCTGTTAGCAGGAATTGTGCAGGAGCTGTTGCAGTCATGTAGATGCGACACTGCTGTTTTGTGACACTTCCTAACAATCTACATTGCCCACCGCGGTAACAATGTAGTTCTATCATCAAGCATCGTCAGGATAACTAACAATGCATCATGTTAGTTAATAGTGCTAAAGATAACACTTATGGGCGTCCTTTTACCGGTAGTTGTTGTAGTTTCTACTGTTACTTCCGTTGTGGCTGTTGCGTCAGTCGTAGTCACCTCAGTCGTAGTCGCCTCAGTCGTAGTTGCTTCAGTCGTAGTTGCATCAGTAGTTGTTACATCAGTCGTAGTTGCGTCAGCCGTAGTCACCTCAGTCGTAGTCGCCTCAGTCGTAGTTGCTTCAGTCGTAGTTGCATCAGTAGTTGTTACATCAGTCGTAGTTGCGTCAGTCGTAGTCACCTCAGTCGTAGTCGCCTCAGTCGTAGTTGCTTCAGTCGTAGTTGCATCAGTAGTTGTTACATCAGTCGTAGTTGCGTCAGTCGTAGTCACCTCAGTCGTAGTCGCCTCAGTCGTAGTCGCTTCAGTCGTAGTTACATCAGTAGTTGTTACATCAGTCGGAGTTGCGCCAGTCGTAGTCGCCTCAGTCGTAGTTGCCTCAGTTGTAGTTGCGTCAGTCGTTGTTGCGTCAGTCGTAGTTGCATCAGTCGTAGTTGCATCAGTCGTAGTCGCGTCAGTCGTAGTTGCTTCAGTCGTAGTCGCCTCAGTCATAGTCGCCTCAGTCGTAGTTGCTTCAGTCGTAGTCGCCTCAGTCGTAGTTGCTTCAGTCGTAGTCGCCTCAGTCGTAGTCGCCTCAGTCGTAGTTGCCTCAGTCGTAGTTCCGTCAGTCGTTGTCGCCACAGTCGTAGTCGCCTCAGTCGTAGTTGCGTCAGTCGTAGTTGCCTCAGTCGTTGTCGCCTCAGTCGTAGTTGCGTCAGTCGTAGTTGCCTCAGTCGTAGTTGCCTCAGTCGTAGTCGCCTCAGTCGTAGTTGCCTCAGTCGTAGTTGCGTCAGTCGTAGTCGCCTCAGTCGTAGTTGCCTCAGTCGTAGTTGCGTCAGTCGTTGTCGCCACAGTCGTAGTCGCCTCAGTCGTAGTTGCTTCAGTCGTAGTCGCCTCAGTCGTAGTTGCTTCAGTCGTAGTCGCCTCAGTTGTAGTTGCCTCAATCATAGTCGCCTCAGTCGTAGTCGCCTCAGTCGTAGTTGCGTCAGTCGTTGTCGCCACAGTCGTAGTCGTATCAGTCGTAGTTGAAACAGTAGTCGGCGTAGTATTTGTTGTTGCAGCAGACGTCGTTGCAGCATCACTCTTCGCTGCAACAGTCGCAGGCTTAGTTGTCGTAGTGGTTGTGGTAGTGGTTATTGTCGTTTTTGACGAGGCGATTTCAAACTCCGTCATTCCGTAGGATTCGAACAAACCACCAGCTTGCGAGGCCTCGTCGACCAACCGCTTGATCGTCTTCTCGAGACCATCGGACGTCTTCGTCGTTCCCGTGTCCCACTCGCTGTACAGCTGTATGGCGAGGAAGAACTTCACTATGACACTTCCGGGGCTGTAAAACAGACATGCAAACTGGCTGCAAACTACGAATCCAAGACACGAATAACACATTCCTTTCCCAATGGTTGCTGAATATGCTGTATGGGTGATATAAATTACATGTAAGTGAATTTAAGTCCAAGTCACGACGACGAACTGTTGTGAGAAATTAAACACTGCGAAAGAAGTAAAATGGCCAGGCAAATATTGAACCAATTTGTTTTGTAAATGCGTGAATATGTCGTATGAATGCTAAATATGGTCAATGACGGAATAGTTGAAAACAACGCAAAAGGCTACAGGAAGAAAAATAAAATGCTAAACGTCAAGCTAAAAGATCAAATCCCACAAGACGTCATCGGAAGGAGAATAGAAGTTAGAAATATAATCGTAGGCGTAGAAAACAGGTGTATGTTAAGTATATGGTGTCCCCCCAATTTGCACCCCCCGCAATGCTCAGCAGCTTCCGATGTCATTTTATAAAATAGATCATGAAAACAGACAAGGATCCTCTCCCAGGCGCCGACGTCCGCCAGCCTGTTCTATGTTCCTTCATTTGACGGCAACGTACCAACATGTCTAAACCAGTCACCAGGCCTGGTCGAAATTGAAGGTATCAGCTTTGGGCTCGTTTTTCTTTAAAACGTGGTATGTAATTGTCACGATTTACACAAAGCATATGTCTTAATAGAGGATAAACGGGCTATGAAATCGTAAGATAAACGTTCCTGGAATTCCAAGAAACGTTATAATGGCGGCCTATTGGAAAGTCAAATGTGTTTCACTCATATTGCTCCATGGGTGGGTGTAAGCTAGTAGTGAAGAATACAGGGTCACTTCTTACAAGAGAAGCCGAAGCGTAGTACAGAGAAAGGTGGAAATGTCTAGCGGAGGACTGCATCATACAGTGAATGGACACGGCCTATGTGAAAGGTGAAATATACAACAAAATTAATACAATGTTGGATTTTTGACACTGGAATGTGATATTTAGTATCAAAATCACCATATGAACATCTAGTACATTCTTATCCGCTAGATGGCGAGTGGTGTTGCCACCACAACAATTTTGATCATAACGAGTACAACCGAAATCCAGAAGAACAGCCGCACAGCTAAGTATCATCAAAATGCATGCCAACTGTTGTATACATTTTATTTCCATCACGTCGAATGAAAACGACGAACACTAACCTGAAACTGTCCACGCGACACGACTGTAAGTCTTTTTCCAAGTCTCCCCTTTTTAGAGTTGTCATCATCTAAAACAATCAAATAACATTGTCTTAATGCTAGGTGTAGCTGTGGGCTAATGCGTTCTGCTAAACAACCCCATATCCAGCCAGCAAACAAACCAGTCAACCGGAAAGTCACTAAGCTAACGCCAAGTAATGCAGTATACGAAACGTTCATTTACAGCTATAGTGAGACAATGTGATTCTTTCGTCCGGGTGTTTCTAATGAACTTCCACTGGTGGTAAAGTCGCATCTGGGAAATTTTAGTGGTCAAATATGGACACAATTGCCAGGGCGAGCACCAGCCGTGTAGAAAAGCACTGATTCAATCGAACAATCTCAAACCTTCCTGGTTCGCAACACTATAGGCTCCTGTTCTTTGGTATTTCTTTGGGATGGCACTACTTAGGAAGTTGCTTTGTTATTCAGTATATTCTCTCGTGTTGCCGGAGCGTCGACATAATCGCGACTGGCTTAGAAAACCAAGAATCGTGACAGAATGTAACCAACTTTGGAGCAGAAGTTTGTCGCCAGTGTTTTGTACTGTGTAGATTTCTCATCGCCGTACGTAGCGTCGATGTATGTGAATCTGGTCAGTTTCGCAGTTCCGTTGTATATGTCTGTGAATTGAAAAAACAAATAGTTATATGGTCGTTACACAATACACAACGTTCATGCAAAATGGTTATGTAGGTGTTAATAATTCCTACATGTAAATATGAATATTCATTTAATGTAGTGCTCCGTCGTCAATCAATCAAACAACCAATCAATCGATTGATCGATCGATTAATCAATTGATCGATCGATCGATGGGTCAAACTTTCTCAAATAGATTCCATCTATGCAATATCCTAAATAAGGATTAACTATTCATTTGTCCACAAAAACGATTAAGTTCTTTAGCATTGTAAAAAATTGTTTTAATGTGTTGTACGTCGCTGAGATATGCTAGTTCACCTCAAATAATTTACTATTTGGGTACAGGCCACGTTTTATGCTGTGACCTCACCAGTAATGGGACATTAGTTGGTTGACTGATTGATTGATCGATCGATCAAATGAATAGTTAGACCCTATTTGGGATATTGCATAGATGGAATCTATTTGAGAAAATCTGACTCATTGCGACTTACCTGTCGCGGGTGGAGGCGTGCGTGAATCATGTCCTGGAAAATCACAAATTAAAACAATGAAACTAACAAATTATCACAAATTGTTGTCACATATTAATCGAACGCTGTACAGTTCTGAACATCGCTCATAACGATAAAATGGTGGCTGTGGTGATAATAAAAACTTTTGAGACCGGTAATTATAACGAGACAGTTCAATTATGCATAATATTAATGGTAATATTATCAGGCCTGTCCCCAGGGTTTTGATAAGGGGGTTTCTGAATGTTGCCTACAGTTAAACCAAATCTCTCAAAAAGAGGGGTTCGAACAAATCCCCCGAATACTCCCTCCCCCGAGAACGAGCATGATTATTGAGCTCATCAAAATGATTCCAAGACTGTTACGATATTATATACAGTGTGTGTACTAAAATAGTGATTGTATCTATACTTGCCAGCAAGGTAGATGGCGGTGACGATCGAACATATCATGACAACTATCAGAAACACGACGACCAGCACAGTCACGCCACGAGAGCTCAGCAGAAACCTAACGGAACGTTGCAAACGTCGTTTCCATGAAAGTGTCGGTGGCTTAATGGGATCGTCGGCTTCGGCAGAGGTGATGTTGCTGCCAAATGACCGCTGCCAATCGGAAATGACCCGAGTTGCCCGGAATGGCATCGGCAGCGATTGCTGCAGGTTGTACCACGGCGACCTCTGAAATCACACGAAGTACCACAATGATCTCTGAATTCACACGAAGTATCACAACGATCTCTGAAATCACACGAAGTACCACAATGATCTCGGAAATCACAAGAAGTACCAAAATGATCTCTGAAATCACACGAAGTACCACAATGATCTCTGAAATCACGCGAAGTACCACGATGATCTGTGAAATCACACGAAGTACCACAATGATTTCTGAAATCACACGAAGTACCACAATGATCTCTGAAACCACACTAAGTACCACAATGATCTCTGAAATCATACGAAGTACTACAGTGATCTCTGCAATCATACGAAGTGCAATAACGATCTGTACAATCACACGAAGTATCATAACGACCCTGCAATCAGAAGAAGTGTCATATAAATAGGGACATCTGCAAACACACGAACTATCATGGCGATTTCTGTAATCACACGAAGCATCATAGTCATATATGCAATCATACGAAGTATCACAGTGACATCTGCAATCACTCGTAGTATCATAGTGACATCTGCAAACACACGAAGTATCATAGCGATTTCTGTAATCACACGAAGTATCATAGTGACATCTGCAATCACTCGAAGTATCATAGTGACATCTGCAATCACACGTAGTATCATAGTGATATATGCAATCACACGAAGTATCATAGCGATATATGCAATCATACGAAGTATTATGCTGACCTTTGCAATCACACGAAGAGGTCAAGTTGGTGTGAGAGATTTAACAACATTTAATATGACATCCACCTAAAAATAATTAACTCCAGAATGGAAATGGACTTAGAAGGACACCATTCGGCTCATAGTGAGTCTGACAGTAGATTTATATTTGTGCACAGCCCTAACCAGACAACTGTCCACTTTGTTATTAAACATGTTCAATCAATATTTTCATAGCCAAAAAAATAAAAACACTTCTACTTAGTCTCCTTTACTCGCACGCCGTGTCCACAGTTGCTAAGCCACATGCTTTTAAGCGCTTTTCATGACTAAGGTATGTCAGGAGCAGCTGGAGCAGCTTAGTTACTTTCCTTCTTACAAGCTTGTAGGCTGTATTCTAAACGGGGCCTAAATATTGCCCCTTCACAGAGGCACAATTAGCTTGGTAGAAACATTTGAAGACATATACTGGTAGTACAGCTGGGATACTAAAGATCTGACTAAACGTTGACTGTTCCCAAGGAATCAGTTACTTCTTTTATTCCATATAAATGACCGACAGTAGCTCATGGTGCGTCTGACAAACGTTATGTTATTCTACAAACACGTCTTTGTTCGATCCGTTCCCACATCCAAATGGTATCAATCAGGCTATGCGACTGAAATTAAGTAGGTGGCGTATTCCAATGACTATAACAACAGTGTGAACGTGACCCACTGAAACAGCAAATCATAGATTTCTCTAGCAGCAGTGGAGCGAATTTGGTATGAACACAGACTCCCGTTTGCACGTGAACTAGCACGCGATATCTCCACGCCACCAACTATGCTTTGGTTGTATGTGGTACGTATCAGACTAGTTGATATAAAGTGAAAATAACACTGAAGAGATCAGTAGAATGTGTTGATTAATCAACACGATGTTTCAATGCCATAATGGCGGCTTAGTCGTTTATGTTTAACTTAATATTCTTTAGATAGGAAAAGTTAAACACGCTTTGTTTAATTTGGTACATTTTATAGATGGTTTCGATGTTTGAGACCATGACTCTCGTCCGAAATATGGACGAAGAGAGCTGGTGATAGCCACATAAACAGTGACTATATATATATATATATATATATATATATATATATTATTTATTCACACAGTGGTACCTCATCCTTTCTCTTCGGCAAACTCTGATGTTCATTTGCAACTATAGAATAACCTATGGGCTGCGTAGAAGAAGTAGGCACCGTTCCAGTTGGGAGTCTTCCAACGTACATGTTAGTATTAAACTATGCCCATTTAACGTCAATTAAGTCGATTGTCATCAGTCAATTCGGTTGACGTCAATCAAATCAGGTTTGACGTCACCCGAGTCGAGCGATACCATCACTGCCCCCTTGAGGCGTGTACTGACACAGCTGCCACTTGTCTGTGTATAGCGTCTATGACTAGAGTTGAAGCAAAGCATTTAATAAGTCAACTGTAGTTGATTCATAATTATTGTGTTGCCAAATCGGACGCCTAAAATAGTCGCGAGATTGCATCAGTTTAGACTTTTAAAAGATGTTATCTTGGTATAATGTAAAATTCCCGTTGTGTAGATGTTGCAGTCTTGCTCGACATTGTTGACGTACAGTGGCATTTACTACCAGTTGAATCAGCAGCTCAGAATAAGCAGCTCAAGAACTTACCCGTCATACGATATATTATATATGTTTACTTGTATTGTACGCCAAATAAAAAAATCGTGGTGGGGTCAAAGGCCGTATCATGGAGTTGACTGCCATTCCTGTATTCCAGTGAGGCATAGGTGCCAATCACGAGTGGTGCACACCTGTAAGATTGGCAACAGAAATCCGTAACATCGCAAAAGAACCGGTGAGATTATCTGCGTCTGATGGTTTACGTGGGTCTTATAATATATAATACAAAAAGAACTTTGTTCAAAAGTGTAAGAGTATCCTCTGCACGTAAGACCACTACGTTTACGAAATGGCGTAAGAGTCTCGGGTAAACTGCAAGAGTGCACCCGTGGAGGATTCGCCGCTGAAGTGCCACGGAGGAGCTCCTTCGAACTACATTTAATGCTTATTATAATGATACATATTTTCTATTTACCTCAGATGTTCTGACTGAAAAGCAACCAGATGGTTATATAATAACCAGCCAAGGGAATTGAACTATCTGCCGCTCAACTGTAGCTATTAGCTGCATTGTTGAGAGGATATGGTTCGTTTAGGTGTATTTCTGAAGAGGACTCTTGGCGTACGTGCAACCATGACTAATCTCACAATTTAACAAGATTGCCACCCAAAGAAATAAGCTCTAGATGGCGAGTGGACAAGGGAGTCATTGTCTTATCGAGAATCCAACAATGTGTCACTTATCAGATATATGTAAATGTTATGGTTAAGCATATTCATTCTGCACCAGCATTAACACAATCAGTAGATCGTGTGTTGCATTAATTTGTCGTCCTCCGTGAGAATGAGAACTCTCTTAACCCTGTTGTTGTGCGTCGTTGACAAAAGAGAACTACTTATTTTGATCAAACATTAGTTTATCGTGTCGTGTCTATTATTCACACCTGTTGAACTTGCTCACCTCAATTTAGCTGTTATTTATTGCTGTTCGTATTAATCATAGTTCACATCACAATAAAGCCGTACGACCATTAGTAAGCAATATAAAGCATACAACGATATCATCATATCATATCGATTTGATAAAAAATGTGTATCTTTGTTCAAAATTATCAAAAGAATTGACTTTAGTCGTTAGATCTGGTAATACTGGATAACCAAAATTGTAAACACTTTGCGGGTCAATGTCGATCATGGACGTGACTTCCACCCTCTCGCCGATCACGTGACAAAATTTCACCAAGGGTGACATTCGTGAGTTTTCAGCGTTTCCATTTTCACTTCACCAAACATTAAGTAATATAATAGTTTTTCTGATGATTTCACAAAAAAACTACATATAAAAGTTACAAAACCGAGCTAGCATGTTGCAGTGGGTGCTAGCCTGCTATGTAGGTTTGATATTTCGAAAAATTAACTTGAAATGAGACTAGTGAAAAACATCGAATTGAGGAGGAACATTTAAATCATCGCTGAACTTATGTGGCAGTCTTGCATGGCGGCAATCTTTCATAGCATTATTAAACAATGTCGTACATTGATACGAATTCCAAAAGTACTTCCTGGTGTAGGTTAAAGGTCAGACCGCTGATTGCCATTCCACACCGTCCGTTTGACGTCAGCTGATAACGTCACTTGCTAATAAACTATTCGTTAACCTTATCGCTGAGCCTATGTGGGAACATTGAATGGCGGTAATCTTTTCATAACATATTAAACAATACCGCACATTCTCAATTCCAAAAATGCAATGGAATACAACAATGCAATACGTCATTACTTTGGCTCACTCGACCAGCTGGCGAACATGCGGTTTTATCCCTAACCCGGACGGCCACTAACCCACAATGTGTCACCGCTAATCGTAACCTAATGCAGTCGATGCTGTTCACCCACACGTGAAGTACCTGCTCCGGAAGTAAGTTTGACAGAGATTGTGATCAGTCAGGCACAACAGTAGGCCCTACACACGGTATTTTTTATTACAAGACGTTAAGAAGAAATCTGGATAAAGCGGACCATCTAAGGATTGAGTGACACATACTAGCATTGGCAATCGGTCGGAAATGACAGTATGGGATACTTTAATCAGTGTCCTGTACTAACACCATCATTAGGAATGTTTTGATGAAAAAGCGTACCGTATTGACTGAGGTTGGAACGTCAACAAACATTGCGTGTGAAGCGTGGGTACATGGCTAAAAGGCCAACGATTACCTTTGTCCCAGCATGAATGGTGCTACCTCATGCATGGTTTGAAGAACCATTTGTAAGGAATGTGGAATGTTCTAAACGTTGCAGCCAAGTAAGCTAGTAGGCAGGTTACCACTTGAAGATTGGCCCACTGTAAATTCGGCGAGAAAGGACACATTTAGCCCTATATACTATACCATTTGTAAGGCTATTCACAGTTATGCAAGTTACCCGACCTAACGACCACAGTAAAGTATTTATAAAGTATATAGTAGGCATATGCGCAATAGTATATTAAACTGACTGCGAATGGTACTTACGCTAATGACGCACTAAAGATTTGGACATAAATGAACCTGGTTCGCAATGGGGTAAATAAATACGGAGGGAACTTAGCAACAGCATACCTATAAAGCATGAAATGTAATGACGTACGTAGCCTACACCCAAACTAATTGTGTTGGCCCCAATACCTCAACACGTGTGCTCACATAAATATGGGATGCGAAACCTCTTTTAAATGTACAGGTCTGTGTTTATTCCTGTATTAGTACAAACCGACATGGTGCCAGGGAACACAGTTTAATTGTTTGCATAAGAATAACAAGGAATCATTTGTATTGCCAGATTAAATTTGAACACGGTGTCTTCTTCTCCAGCCCGCGGAAAGCAAAACGTACGCTGCGCCGACTTACAAATCAACAGTCCTAAACATGTTTACTCATCGTTGTAAAGTTGACCAATGTGCACATTCTTTGGCATAATGTTGTCTTGTGTAATTCCATGTAGTGAGTGGCGTCGTTATAAATTAAAATATATGGAAAACACACGACGATAGCTGTATAGAGTCCGTAGATAAGAATTTTCACAGCTGACCCATATAGGCATTTGTCTCCACTGGAGTCACTTCGCTCAATAGTCAATCGCACTAACGGCACTTCTGTCGTCACAAACTGTCAATTTTGGCGAAATATACGTACATTATATTTACGTTTTCACTAATCTTCTAATTTTTCTGGGTCAAACACGATCGAACCCGTTGATGCCATATTTGTTTCACAACAATACAGCTGTAATATATGCCATTCTGGTGTATATGCGAGTTGTGGTATCTACTGGATATCTACGAAGCAGCCACCACGACTCGCGCTCTAACCAGGTCACTCTTTGTATGTCAAGAAGCGTCTACGATCCACCCAAGGTACATAGGATACATTTTTCTTACATTCAAATAATGTTCTGACTGAAAAGCAATCAGGCGGTCACATACGTGAAACGTATGCTCTTACGTACGTGAAAGGTAAGCTCTTACGTACGTGAAAGGTAAGCTCTTACGTACGTGAAAGGTAAGCTCTTACGCATCGTCGTACCAAGGCGTTGGGACCATGGGACTTTGGGAGACCTGTTCTATCCAACAGCAACTCTCTAGGAACCAATCAGCCAAGCTACCATTACTGTGAGAAGACTATTTGTACATCCGAGTGAACTGAGACAATGTGCAGTGAAATTGTCGAAGCTGCGAAACCGACAGTAAGAGGACTCGAACCCCGGTAGTCCAACGTTTTAATCTCCTGACATATCAGATAACAACAGCATGCATGCAACTATGGTTCATGTCAACCAACGTTGCGTCGTCCACGTGGGACGGGGTTTTAACGGCATGCTTATTAACCCTGGTCGTTACTTTTTCCCGCCCGCAATCGGTTCGCTGCAATGCCTTTAGACAATGAACTAGCGCGCAGCACCCCAGACTCGCAGGCGAGAATGAAGTCTTCACGTGTAAATAAAACAGTCCCGTGTTCCTGACGAAATATTAATAAACCCCAGTGGTCGAGTCGTCTCTCCAGTCGTGTACTGTCATGGATCGCTGTAGAGAGTCAGCTACGGTATTACTGTCGTACACACTGCCTCTCACCCACGCACACGACCAGCCCCGACCCCGCCACCTGGCTTGAGAGAGGAGGGAAGGAGTGAGAATCGGTGGGTGAGAGATAGAGACCACTACTCTGTGAGTCCACGACAGGTTACACATTTAACAAGATTGCCATCCAAGGCAAAGGCTCAGATGACAAGTGGACAATGAAGCCATTGGCTTATCGAGACTCCAACATTTTTAATCTATGTGTAATCCGCCCTCATGGGATATGTGTCAACCTTGTTTCTAAACATATTCGTGCTGCTACACAATCTGTAGATAATTTGTTCCACTAAGATTTACCTAATGAATGTGATATCTTACTTTCCCAAACATAGCACCAGATGCAACGGACCAACGGCCTTTTGTGTCTCTTCTGAAAGACACAGCCATGTGGGGTGAACGAAGTTGCCTAAGCGTCGAAGCAGCAGCTGATGGGATCGAACCCTGTAGTCTCGAGTGTCAGTTCGGCGCTTTAGCCGTAGTGTTATCCAAAGCTACCTGTTATTGATTATACTATTCGTATAATAACAATCACCACAACAGCGTTCGACAATTGGTAAACCTACCGGCGTGAGGTTGTCATCGCCCTTGCCGTCTACCGGCTCCCAGCTGAACATGAGACACGGGTGGAACTCGACCAACTGACGAACGTGCGGTTCTATCCCTTACCCGGACCGCCACTAACACACACTGTGCCACCTCCAATCTTAACCTAGTGCAGTCGGTGCTGTTCACCCACACGTGAAATACCTGCTCTGGAAGTAAGTTTGAAAGAGATTGTGATCAGTCAGGCAAAACAACAGGCCATACACACGGTATTTTTATTACAAGACGTTAAGAAGAAATCTGGATAAAGTGGACGATCTAAAGATTAGGCGACACATACTAGCATTTGCAATCGGTCGGAAATGACAGCATGGGATACGTTGATGTTCTTTACTAACCCCATCATTAGGAATGTTTTGATGAAAAAGCGGTATCTGAAGGCAGTGCAGAGAACCGAGGGCGGACGGAATAAACGAACGTGTGAAACCACAGAGTCTGTGTATCTACACAATCTTGCCTCTGGTTCCTGTTTTCGTATCTTCGCTGTATCGATTTCCCGTCGTTTTGTGGCTCTGGTTGCCGTGGTTGCCTGTGCCGGCTATCGTGAATGCCACGATATTTCGAGGACTGTCGTAATTTCTTAGGCCCCAATATTAAGATCAGAACGATCTTCTGTTAGTACGCCACAAGTTGACAGCCGACTGATACAGGAAGCACAGAAGACATGCCTGAGAATAAATATACAGAAGACAAAACTCATGAAGGTGAACAGAAACGCAACAATATAAAGTACAGACAACAGCTCAAAGGAAATGATATAGAGGAGGACAACACATCTACCAACCAGGGCAGTATAGTGACAGAAAAAGGAGAAAAAGATGAAGGTGTCAAAACAAGACTGGAAAGGCCAGGTACGCATTCGCCATCTTAAATACATTGTGGAATACACCATCCTTTTAAACCAGATATAAAATCCGAATCTTCAACACCAATGTGAAAAGCATGTTGCTCTATGGCTCCGAGACATACAGCATAACCAAGACAACAACTAGAAAACTCCAAACATTCGTAAACAAATGTGTCAGATACATTCTCAAAATTAAATGACAAGATCACAAACGAAGTGGACAGACCACCACGGTATCGAGAAGGAGAAAAGGGAAACTAACAACCAACGCCACGAGACAGACCGTAGAATGAAACCTTCAGGGGAAACGAAAACCAGTCAGACCCAACAATAGACGGAGGAGATCAGTAGTCGGCTAAACGGAGAAGCACGGAAGCACCTGGAAAGAGATGGAGAAAAAGATCAGTAGTCGGCTAAACGGAGAAGCACGGAAGCACCTGGAAAGAGATGGAGAAAAAGATCAGTAGTCGGCTAAACGGAGAAGCACGGAACCACCTGGAAAGAGATGGAGAAAGAGATCAGTAGTCGGCTAAACGGAGAAGCACGGAACCACCTGGAAAGAGATGGAGAAAGAGATCAGTAGTCGGCTAAACGGAGAAGCACGGAACCACCTGGAAAGAGATGGAGAAATAGATCAGTAGTCGGCTAAACGGAGAAGCACGGAACCACCTGGAAAGAGATGGAGAAAGCAGCCAATAACACAGTCGTTGGAGAAGTGTCGTTTCGGCCTAATACTCTACTTTGAGCGAAGAGGACTAAGTAAGTAAGGACATACGCCTTGTTATTCAACGCCCGACCGATAGATGACGACAAATGCTAAGACTACTCGTGCTGTGGTCCACTTGAACCATTGGTCTTCTTTTCCACGACCTCCCCAAAGCAGAGCAGAACCACGTGCATTGGCCAAACCTGTTTGCGAAACCACCGCGACAAATGGTAACATTCATTGTCCTATCGACATCTGTATATGTACATTACTAGGTTGATTCTCAGTTCCTTGCCTGCTTGACTTTTTAAAATATCGACAGCTGTGCTTTTCAAACATTTCCAGCCTGTTGCGATCACACGAGCGTCAACACCACGACTTTTAGGCGGTAATTTGGATGATATATTAGGCGAGATGTGCACAGACCATTCGCAGCGCAGATACAGACGTCAGGTATTGTATTCGGATTCATTAGCAGTCAACAGCGACACGTTGTTTTTGAAACAGACGAAACGTAAGAACGGGACACACAGAAAAGATTTTACAAGATTTAACAAGATTTGCCATCCAAGCCAAAGGCCCAGATGGCAAGTGGACAAGGAAGCCATTGGCTTATCGAGAGTCCAACAGTGTTCATCTACTTATAACCCGCCCTCCTGAGATATGTAAAAGGTGTCCCATTAAACAGGACTTTCTCGGTTTGAGAAACAGACTGACTCACGTATGGACCAGCCGTGAGAGCAAGCGAAGTTTCGCATCCAACACGAATTTCATCCAAGACATAACAAAGAAACTCGTACGTATTGCGTAAGTTAAAGGGACAATAGTCAAACAAAGCACGGTGGGAAAATCGGACGTAGTGGGTGGAAATAAAACAGCCGAGGGTAAATGCATGCGTTGCACGGACGACAGTGCTTGAATAAATAAGTTCGTCACGGGTGACTAGTTACTGTAAACGCATTGACAACAATGACTTACGCTTTGGAGAAAATGCAGCTTACGTCAACGTTGACTGGGCCTAAGAAAACAAAGACTGGGCGTGTACCGCATGCACTATAACATAGCTCCAGGGGCGTCTGTCAGACGCTCAGCCGTTCTACAATGACGTCTTTGACAATCCGTTCCGAAATCCGATGATGTCGTTGCGTTACTTTGCATCACCTCGGGAAAAACGCCGCACAACATTTTTGATGAGTGTTTCTGATAAATGCATTGATATGTTAATACTTTGACGTCGATACTAAATATACAAGATTGTGTGCGCGCGTCCGTATAAGACTGGGCGTTCGATATTTGCATACATATGCTGTTTATATTCACATAATTAAATCAACATTAATTGAACGTGTGCGTTCCTATGAGGCCGGTAGATCGGTATCTCCACAGCTATGCAACGTTTTGTTTACATTCATATAATCACAACATCGCTCTCGGCTTATTATCATTACAGGAATTTTTATTTATAATTTTTACACAATGAACCAGCATAAAGATTTATAATAATAATAATGACTACAACCCTGCAAACAACTGTTTACTAATTCTGAGATATACCGACATAAGTAATTTCACAAGTGAACCATTTCACTTGTATATTATAATCTCATAAAGATTGTCCGACAAAAGTTGCAGCTGTGGTTACCTGGTATATGATATTGATCTTATTTCATGATGTTACTAGTACCATCTAAACGGTGTCAAATGTATTATTTTGTTTGAAATTGACTGTCCCACAGCCTTGGCAAAACTGCGACCATACGGCATTCATTGTTCAGAAACTAAGTCCTCCGGGAACACAGCAGCTATGTATCGAACCACAAAAGCTATGTGTCGAACCACAACAGCTATGTATCGAACCACAAAAGCTATGTGTCGAACCACAACAGCTATGTATCGAACCACAAAAGCTATGTGTCGAACCACAACAGCTGTGTGTCGAACCACAACAGCTATGTGTCGAACCACAACAGCTATGTGTCGTACCACAACAGCTGTGTCGAACACCGTAGGGCAAATAAACTGGCTATATAACAAGTCGCCGAAGCATGTCTTGGCACAAGTCTGACGTGTGATGAAGCATGTCTTGGCACAAGTCTGGCGTGTGATTGCATACCACCGGCTGGCGAACTCACAATATATCACTGTAGCGTCGGTGGTTATCTGGGCCACGGATCTACGCGGTTTTTTCGCATGACGAACTCGATCTTGCGCTGCATTTCGCTGTGGTAAATGCGGCGACACTTCTCTAGACTGACCCGGTTTCGCTCCTGATATGGCTTCTCATAGTACATGTGGCGGCGGGCTCGTTCCAACACCTTCTCGTTCCGCAGTACCCTGAGGACACGGCACACACAGTTACACACAGTAGAATTTGTTAAGGGGGACCACTCAGTTCAATAAACAAATAGTATATTAGTACTACTACATATCGGGGTAAGTTATTGCAAACATTACTTATTGTTGAATGCTTTTAGGAAGAACATTTATATTCTGGTCAACTTAATAAGTGTGTCACAGAAGACACTCCCAGACTTTGACAACATATTCATATTTTATTACCTGTTATTGCTGGACTTAATGTCTTTTAAAACAGGGAAATCTAACACATCTTAAATATTGCTTCACTTGAATTATTAGATGCACAGAGACATTATACACATCAATAACAGTAAACAAAATATACCTAAATATTTCCTGTGTACACTGTAAGCATACATGGTTGGAGTTATTGGGGAGTGTTCGTTATCATTAACATAATCATTACGTCAAAAAATATAATTACCACTTTCATTATGCGACTACATAATTTTTTATTATCATTACAAGCCATCACTATCGTTACCATAAATGGCCAGATATATGTAAGGAAGACAAGCGAATACACCAGTAGGATGTAGTTTCATACATTTATTGGAATGAAAATATGTGACACTGTCACTGCACGGTATGTGTCACGCCTACTTGCTGGCATTGTCACTGCACTTGATACTGGATCCTGCATACTGAATCCCACCAGGGACAACAAAATGCTGCAGCGTGCGCGACTTTGCAGCAGACATGACTGATTATAACACAACCTCACAAAGGACGTTGTAACAATGATTCTTGAAAGTTGTCTGCTGGTGTAACACAGTCTTATTATCCCATACTGCTCTGCTGCTGCTTGATGGACAGTTCATTAATTATTTCCTCATTGGTGCTTCAAGACAAATACATCAGATGGTTAGAGCCAATAGTGTGCAGCTTCTATGAAAGTTGGTATAAGCTGTTGGAGTTTGTTCAAGCAATACCCTGCATGACAGGGTAGGGATCTGCAATGATTGGTTTATTAATACCCATGTTAAAGACAGTCAGCTTAGTGTTGGTCCACTACTGGAGGTTTGTGATCCTTATCAATTAACTATTATTAAGTGATCTGTGACTTGAATGAATGAATGTGGAGCCTGTCCCGTTTGGAAAAGGACAGTTGGACTGGGAACTAGCTTCAAAGCATTATTGAATCCTTTTCGGTATTCAGCAGGGACTGACTGTCACAGTGTCTCCTGCTATGCAAATTCCAATGTGAATTTTATTGAGGGCCATAATTCCCAGACAACATAATGACAAAATAATGAAATAACCCGACAGTATAATGAAAATCATTATTTGTCATTACAGTGGTCCTTTATCATTATCATTAAATAAATATAAAATTGATAATTTTCAATATCATTACATACGTTTAAAATCATTCATTCATCATTATGTAATGAACACCATCGTTATCATTAGCTATAGACTCCAACCATGTAAGTCTAGCATTATGTAAAATTTGATCACTGCTTTTCAATTATTCCATGTTATGTGACAAATTAATCATGGCATATATTTTATACATCATCAATGGCAACTGCAAATAAGTAAAAATGTAATCTGCAAATTTAATAATATAACACAAAATAATGATGTGACAAGACCACCATTTTTGTATTGTTATTTTGTCTACAGAAAGTGGATATGTTTTAATGATGACTACCAGGGTAGATGGCACTATGGTCAAGAGAGAGCCTTGCAAGAGATATTGGCCTTGGTCTTCTTTCTTCACACTGGGCTCCCTATTAATGGGACAACACAACACGAGGCACATGGGAAAAACATCTACATGGGAAAAACATCTACATTAACATCCCTGTGTGTGAAACGAAGACAAGTGTATAGACTTTCCTTTTCCATTATGACATGAAGGTTTGTCTGAGTACCTCCACTTGGAAGCATGTGTATTAGCCAGTGCTGCGACTTTCATGGAAGTTTTCCCCATTTAAGCGGATATGAATATGACATATCTTAGATGGATAAGTGTTCCGTCTTCAAAGGAATGAATGACTGGCAGTTATCATTTAGAATTTCTAGCATATATACCTTATGAAAGATTGCCAGCCACTCTGACACTGTATTTTAATACTATGCTTGTGTGTGACTGTGACAAGTAAAATGCCCAGACCAAACTCCATAAAAGGGGCATAAAGGTAGTCAAATTCTACTTCAACAATATAAAACATTATTTATGATAATGTAGAAATTACTGTGGTTTGTGAATATTAACAATAGGAATTCAGCCACAGATACAATTTTTTTTGCATTAATCAGGTTTCAATTCTACAGATGACACAAGTGTTTAGAAAGGTTAACAATGATGGTGATAAACAACATTTACAAAATGATATAGACAAATTAGTTAAATGGTCTCAGACAGTTGCTCACTGGACAGTTGCTCAACCTTACGAAAATTTTAATTTCATTTTAAAATGCAACAGCTCACCCTTACGAATTTCATTTTAAAACGCAAAATATGAGCTTCACGGACATAATCCCCCTCGGACATAATCCCCTCAGGACATAATCCCCTCACATGAAGAATATATTTTTCTTAATTAAAAAACAAATATTTTAACATACTGTTTAATTCAAAACTATTTTGCCATTTCTTACAAGTCTTACTTGTAGATCTATTACAACTGCAATGTCTATGTGTAAAACACATCTCATGACCAACACCCTCAGAAAACATAACATATAACATAAAGTTCACAGTGTCACAATCACATAAGTATCAGAGTAGGCTACTTGTAGATCTATCACAACTGCAATGTCTATGTGTAAAACACATCAAAAGTTATTTCCATCGAACACAGTGACCAACACCCCTCAGAACCTCAGGAATGGTCTTGATATCCTGGCTCCTGTCTGAACAAAGCTTGTGCAGTTTGGCCTGCAGAGTGACTGTGTGCCGTCTTCTGCGCTTGGCTGGCAGGTCACCACGACGATCACGGAGCAAGGCAGTTGCGACCAGGGCTTGATCGTTGCACAGACTGTCAATGGCTCTCCATATAGTGGGATGGGCGTGACCAACAAGCTTCATGAAGGCATTGTTCCACCCTTCGCAGATGTTGTTGGTTCTAGAGCCTCCAGCCAGGGTGATGTCCTGGACGTTCCAGATGGAAGGCTCATAGGTAGGTGGCATCCGGCTTACACGAATACGTGGAACAGACCCATCTGGTGGTGGCTGTATGCGACGATATCCACCAGACACATATGTAGAGTCGAAGTAATCAATAAGTGATTCGAGTCCTTCTGGAGTGTTGTCACGAAGGTAGGCGAGGTCTTCTAGGACATCATGAAGTGGTAGAAAGGCCAGACCATCAAGCATGCCACAGAAGTGCTTGACATCCTCCTCCTTACGGTAGCGAGTGACGAGGCCCAGACTCTGTACTTTCCTCCATGTACTCTGCGTCAGATGGTAGAAACAGCCATGGATCTTGACCTGGGGTCCGAAGATTGACGTCACAGCCTTCATAGGAGCTAACTCAAAGTCCATGGTGACAGTAGTGGGGTCAGCCTGGAATCCAAGGGTGTCGCACCGATCCTGTATGGCAGAGAGGAACTCCTCATATGTCGACTAGTTCTTGTTGATCAGGAATCCGTAGACACAAGTGACAGAAGAGTCGCTGAGGGGTGCACGAATCACATAGAGCTGAGTGAATAGTGCTGGAGTAACGTTGAATGTCCCATCCAGGAACCAGGTAGTGGAACTCGCACGGTGACGCAGTCCCTCATCAGTACCAAAGACTAGCATCCGGTTGGATGAGTCTATACCATTGTCGTAGATCATGAATAGATCTTCGTCGCTGGTCTTGGTCCACTCATCTTCTAAGACCAGATCTCCGACTGAGTTTGGATTCTTAGGCAGGTGTTTGGCAAGCTCACGACGCAGTGACCGCTTGATAGTCTCTAGGTTGCCGAGTTCTGCACGGACTTCTATAGGAGCGTCAGAGGTTATATCGGTGAGAAGCTGTGTGAGGGTTCCACGGGACCTCCCAGCACATTCCCTCATGGTAGTACGTAGCTTGGTAGCTGAGACAGCAGTATCATGTGGATCATGTGTGTGAGGGGTAGAACTGGTCACAGTCTTCATCTCAAGGTCAGTGGTGATGGCAGCCTTGCACGAGAACGCAACACGGTTGGAACATTCCCATCTGACGGCTGTCTTCCGGGCATACTTCTTGGTATACATATATCCATCATGTATGATCTTGAGTCCACCCTTCTGACTCTTGATGACCTCCATGATAGTAGTAGTAATAGTTGTAGTTCTGGTAATGTTGCTGAGAGATAATACTTGGTAAGATTGATGAGTTCCACTGTTCAGGTGCCTTTTAAAGGACGTGAAATTTACATTTTAAGTTTGGCTTCCTTACAAACAATGGACTAGTGGCTTCCCATGGAAAGTGACAAGTATGTGGCTTCCAATGATACCAAGCAGATTAGCAAATATCAGGCTTACTTTGTTCCACTGTTCAGGCACCTGTTTTGTTTACAAATTGATCTCCCTCATCTCAATAGACTCTACTTTTGAATTGCAATTAAACTAAATTGTCATTTATCAAGTATTACATTCAATTTATTGTACATAAATGAACAACAATAAATTCATTTCAATGAAAATGTATTTAAATTAAAAAGTATTTTAATAATTAAAGCACTTAATTTATTAATGGGAGGAAAAATAATAAATGCAAATAAACAAATGTTGGTTAAATAAAATCTTAAAATTTTAATATTCTTCATGTGAAGGGATTATGTCTTGAGGGGATTTTGTCCTGAGGGGATATTGTCCGAGGGATTATGTCCGAGGGGATTATGTCCTGGATTCGAGCTTCACAGAAAGTCCATTTAGCATCGCGGTAGAATTAGAAATTATTATTACGATCTGGAAATGTGATTTAAGTGAATGTAATGGCTTCCCTAAACTGGTAAAACGGTCTGGTATGACCTGTCTGTCAATGGTAGGAATGGCTTCGTTTGGATACTAGTGGCCGACTGGCTGGCGGATTCAGCTGGCTCACCGGCTTCATTTGGGTGCAAAACTTTTAATCAATGCTATACATTATAACAATCAAAATAAAGAAACTACATTTTGCTTTACGGCATTATGTCCATGCTTTAAACAATGTAGATAATGATAATAAATATAGAAATTATAATAAACCAAATCAGACAAAACATAAAGTTTACCCATTATATAATGCTAAAATTAATTAATGAGTTGTAGTAGCAACGCCGATTACCATGACGCACATTTTCCATTGGAACTATTTTTTATCAATTAAACATTTAACATACTTAATCACTTACATAGATTCAAATTAACTGATGGGTTTATAATTACAATTAACTCATAAATTTCATAAGTCCAGTCGGATGTAGAAGTTTCATATATTCACTGGAATGAAACAGAAAATAAATGTCACTGTCACATAACACAGTCTGATTATCCCATAGTAGACCCATACTGCTCGGCTGCTGCTTGGTAGACAGTTAATTATTGGCTCAAGGATAGGATGATTTTCACACTTTTGGTCAATAGTGTGCAAGCTAGCTACCAACTGAGAGAAAATTAGAAAAGTTGGTATAAGCCCCTGGATTTTGTTCAAACATTACCCAGCATGGCAGACTGGCAGCTATGGTTGGGAGATGGCAATGATTGATTAAGATGTTAAAGACAGTATGTTTAGTGCTGGAACCCTTATCCTGTTTCAGTGAATTGGCTTGTGTTAAAAGGATAGATGGCTGGTGGACCTAGCTTCAAATTACAAATTAGCCATGCAGCAATCACACTGTGACAGTGTCTCCTGCTAATAGTGCTAAAGTTCATTGACTGTCATGTTTCGGATACTAAACCATTTTATCACCACTGTTGGAAAATAAATAAATAAATAATGTGAAAGACTAAACATGATGCTTGCCCAAGTCCCAGTATGTCAAAATACAGAATTTTTTTCTTATTATTTTCAATGAAATTGAATTTTGGTGTGACTGAAATGTTCAATTGTAATGCCTCAATTACTATTACTTTGATTTGTATTACTATTACATTGCGTTCTGTTCCATCTATTAATATTACTTGAACAATTGTAATCATTACTGTTACTATTACCCCAGGTCTGCCTGTTTGTTGTATATTTATCATATTACAATCTTTTGTGCGATATAGTTTACATGTATCTTACAATTTGCAAAACAGAGTGATATCTGACATACTTCATCGAATGCAGCAGCACGGCAGGTTAAATCAATAAACAACCTACCCTCACTCAACGTCACAGGGCAGTGATTTATTTTTCATTCACTAGGTTGCGTGACTTGATGGAAAGGTCTATAACAAACTGGACCAAATTCTTTTTTCAAATAATCAACCCCAATTAGAGTCAGGTCAGGGGACTCCTCTCGCTTATACTGAGTTAGCACCATATTTCTGGCTGCATCCACGGTAGTTTATTAATGTTTCTGCTATATTTAGGTTGGATAACAACTCCGAAATAATGTCATTTAACTTTCAGTTCTAAGTTCGGTGGGGGTACTCATAAATGGAACTGTTTTCTGTCCAAAATAAACTTGTCATGTAATCGTTTGCTGTTGTTCCAACTGACTACTGATATTAGTGGTAGTTTGCATTATGTTCTGCTTAAAACAGCCAGTTTACTAGATGTCAGTTAGTAAGCTTATGTCTATGATTTATCTGTAAATGCAACTGACTGTAGCCGTAGACAAGATTAGTTAGCGCATATTAAATAGCCCGGACCAATTCTGTAAGAAGACACTAAACACCAAGTTCAAGGATTAAGTGGTTACAACTTAGACTAGGATCTAGAGCTAGGCGGGACTCTTGACTCTCAGTCTCTGCCTCGGGTGTTGGGTCCTGGACCTGGAGAGTAGCTGGTCTCATTTTTGTCATAGTAGTAGACACAGTTCATTATTTTATGGGAGATCATAACTTCTCTGGTGGAACGCCTCTCCTAACTTATGAATCGTAAATTAAGTATCATGACATAAACGTTATTAAAATGTTGAAATAATGAACTACAACGCTTCGACGTTTCACGTTCGCCCTTGAATGGCCATCAACAACCCTGATTATCGCTCGCTCTATAATTGAAACATGCACGAATTTGTCAATAATAAACACTCAGTCGAACCTGTCCAAAGCTCTATATGCAGCATCGACATCATTGTTCTTCACTAATACCGTACGATTGAAAAACTTTAAAAATGCGTGCGCTCTGCCCATCTTTCCCTTCGTTCATGCGTTTGTCAACCTTTGGGTGACATGCGCCTCTGGCGAATATAATGCGAAGTTGTTTTGAAAGTGCTGCCACTGAACGAAATATAAGCTAATCATTTTGTTCTATCCAAGCCTACTACTAGCAACCGAATCGAATTACATAGCCGTCAACCCCAGGAGGGTTTTAAGCGTGGTAATTGCTGCCAGTCATGTTCTAGGGGCACAGGCAACTTCAATGAATTTCAAGAGTCTTTAGAGACTTATGAAGACACATTTTTTTTATTCCAAAAGCTAATTTTCAACACGTGCTTTCCAACAGGAAATCTCATTGGTTGATGCTCAGCTGTTTACCCATCACTAACACTTTTTAATATTATAATTAATTCACAATATGGAAGAATTCCTATTATAGGCATACTGCTTAAGTTGCCATATACGTGTTGAATTACCAGATTAGTATAACTAAATCTGTTCATCGAATTCCATGTTTTCCCAAACTGTTACATGTGAAAGATGAAGAAATGAAATTTATCAATGAGCTGGCGCTATAGCTTCATATTCATGAGGAGTGTGTGGCAGGGGTCTCAACCACCGAGCTCCCACGTGTTTTGGGGGCCAACCTCCCACCTCCCACCAATTTTTAGCACCAACATCCCGACTCCTGTCACACCACCTCAATTCATATCACTCCCACGTTCCTCTTCGGTCACCACTGACGGAGTTGTTAACTTTGACTCTTTGAAGGGATAAAACAGCTTTCTGCGTTTAACCGAACAGGACACAGCGGACAAAAATGACACTGTGCAACTGCAGACGTTCAGCTGCGACCCGGCAATGGCACGACATTTAGTAAATTCACGACGTAAAATACTTAGAATTTAAAATTACGTCCGCCACCACTACAGGGAACTTGGTAAAAGCAAAGCGTTCGATTCAAATGGCGCCCTCCGACAATCGTTGCTCACGGCGCATTGCATTTTGTTCCTGGCAGACCTGTTCACGCTGTCACCATTTGAAATCCTCTTGCCTATCTGCTCTTAATTGGAATAATTGGAATCCAACCATCGTCTATTGCCAGGTACTGATTTATACATCTGAAATAACCGATCACGAGACATCCGAGACTGAATGAAGTAGCCCAAGCTTCGAATGACAGAAAACAGATTTGACGAGATAGCGTCATTAATAATAATTATTGTTCGTTATCTGCAACCAGAAGTAAGTTAAATCGTGTGTGCAAGGGACAGTGGTCCGTGTCGAATGTGCGTCTTTGCCATTTCACTTCATTGCACTAAATCATATTTTCGAAAGAAATATTATTCGCGAAAGCATTGGCGTTCGCACTGGAGGCAGCCATCAACACGATGACGTAATTCTATGTTTCGTCATTCGTGGTTGTACTGTGATTGAGGATCTTGGCTGTGAACAGCACTTATGAATGCCATACGACTAGCCAATTTAAACCAATCAACGTTAATTACAGCACAAATGAGTTATAAGACAATAATTTCAGACGATGACATTTCTGACAGTAAAAGCTAAAATGTGACTACTAAATATTAAAAGGGAAATACTAAACGTTATAATTAAAAATATAAATATGAAATATTAAAAAGGGAATACCAAATGTTATAACTAAGAGTTCATTTTAATATGTTAGTGACATTAACGCAAAATCGTGTTTTTCTTCGTGTCGACCGACCGCCGACCGACCGACCGACCGACCGACCGACCGACCGACCGACCGACCGACCGACCGACCGACCGACCGACCGACCGACCGACCGACCGACCGACCGACCGACCGACCGACCGACCGACCGACCGACCGACCGACCGACCGACCGACCGACCGACCGACCGACCGACCGACCGACCGACCGACCGACCGACCGACCGACCGACCGACCGACCGACCGACCGACCGACCGACCGACCGACCGACCGACCGACCGACCGACCGACCGACCGACCGACCGACCGACCGACCGACCGACCGACCGACCGACCGACCGACCGACCGACCGACCGACCGAC
>BSQZ01000009.1:8395751-8415751 GCA_033239005.1 Lamellibrachia satsuma
CGATAAAGTAATGCGATTGTATTGTATTGTATTGTATTGTCTCGAGTTTTGTCATTTGTGTGCATACGGATGCGTAAGCTGTATTGACCAGTCATGTCACACCAATGGCTTGTCTGCATTCTTACCCACAAGACAAGTAACTTAAAATATGTGCTAAGATTAGTATTTTGAAATACTTACATAGTGGAATTGTAGTTATCATAATGATTACCACCATCATCAAGCTGAAGAGGAATACGAAAGAGTAGCTATTGTATATTGCGAATTTTTTTATACATTCGTGAGGATCTTATGAATTCAAATCCTTTGCATAGTCGACACATGCGGGCGCACGCACACAAGCACGAACATAATCACGAACACACTGATACACTCACACGTGTATTAATGTGGCATAGCATTTCCCATGAAAATGTGCCACCGTGGACGTTTGACACGATTGCCATCCAAAACTACAAGTTCCAGATGGCAAGTGGACAAGGAAGCCACGGGCTTACTGAAAATCCAACAATTTTATCATCTATGTATAGCCCGCCCATATCAGATATATGTCCATTTTATTTTTAAGCATATTCACACTACTAGCATTAACACAATCATTTGACAGTTTATTCCATTCTTTTATCACCCTCTGTGAGAATGAGACCTTTCTCATGTCCAACCCACACTGTTCCTTAACTACTGCTGCTTTGTGTCATCAGGTTCTACTGCCTTCTTTAAATTTGAAGAACATATGCCTATCAATATCCTCATAGCCACTTACTATTTTTGAACACTTCTATTTGGTCTTCGCTTAGTCTCTTTGTCTCTAGTGTTGTCAAACCACATTCTAATAAGCGGCTTTCATAACTAATGTCTCTCAATTCTGATATCATTTTAGTTGCTCTTCGTTGTATTCTTTCTATCTTATATATGTCCTTCTTACGATATGGCCTAAATGCATGTATGCAATATTCCAGATGCGGCATAACTATCACTTTGTACAGGGTGCAATTAGATGTTTATCCTTCCAATTCTAACTAACGTTTCTAATAATTTGCATGCAACTGATGTTAAACTCACTTGTGTGTAATTTTCTGACTTGTTTCTCGACGCCTTCTTAAATAATGGCGTAATGTTTGCTTCTTTCCATTCTGAAGGAACGAATCCATCTTCTAGTGACAAGCTAAACACATTGGGAAGTGGTGTACTAATTTGCTCTACAATATCCTTATGCAGTCTTGATCGTATCCCATCAATTCCAGGTGATTAATTATTTTTAACCCTCTTACTTTTCTTTGCCATCATTTCAGGAGTTACAAATAACTTCCCTAAATGATCAGATTAGTCGCCTTCAAAGTTAGTAACTATAACTGGAAGTGAGCTAATATCTTATGAGACAAAAACTGACCTGAGATACTCATTTAAGGCCTCTGCCATTTGAAACCCGACCGAAATTATGTTTCCATTGTTGTTTTCCAATGGCCGACCTTATCTCGAACTTTCTTGCATAAGCATATAAACTATTGCTGTAATTTTTTTATATTACCTGCCAATTTTATACAAAGGTTCTTTTTGACTTTCTTATTTCAGATGTAGCTAGGTTAAAGGGGATAACGACAACGATTGCTTGAAATCATATTATATTACATCTTGTAGTATGTTTCCATTTCCACAACACCGTACAATTAATTAGAATTTCACTAATTAATAATTCCAAATAATACTCTGTCCTACCGGCCTGCCTCGATTACGCATATTTTCCCGCGCTTATCAGCAAGCTTCGACGTGACGTCACTGATGATAAGGAAGTGCTACGAAACTGGGACTTTCCATCCATTCATTCACCGTACTGTTGACAGCGATAGCCGTTGTTTAGAGGCGAGCGTCATAATGATTTATTGTGCGGCATTGAATTGTAATGCAAACAGTAGTAAGAATAAAGTAACATGTGGTTGGTTTAAGTTCCTACGGAGCCAACTTAAAAAAAAACGTCAAGCCTACGAAGTACAGTCGGTTTTGCTCGCTTGGAAACAACTTGTTTCAAATACGACGACCACGGTCCACCTAGGATCGAAGAGAGCTGTCAGCGAGTTGTCAGCGCGGATACAGGTGATGTCGGCTCACGGTGAATTCGGACAGCATTCTTTCGAGAGTTCGGCCCGCACCTCTGGTAACTTCGGCCTCAGACACAACGGGCACAGTAATCTCGGCCCAAACGATTGTGTAGCGAGCACAAAAAGTTTAATGTGTGTCTTTCTGTGAATAAATTTATTCTCTCATTTGTTAATTGATTTATTTCCACATTAACCCGAAATTGTTACTTTGTAACTGCTTTTCAAGCTTTCGCTTCCTTTCACATAAAATACGGCGCTATATTTTTTTCATTTTAACACACAGTCAACGAGATATATAATATATTACACCAAAAACTATAAAATTATATACAGTTGAATAATTTAAATAAATAAATTACAATTATCATAATATATTGTTTCTATATTTAAGATTATCATGCGTTTCCCCTCATCAGGGGAAATTCTCCCCAGTTTTTGTTTTTAATTAAATCAAGGACAGAGCAATAACAGTGATAAGCGATTATTGTACTGTGAGTACAACGGAGCCACCTGCATAGGGTCTTGATCATTTAATGACTAGTACATGAATAACAAACCCTTAAAGTGAAGGCTAAGCCATTACTAGCTAGAACTGAGTAGATATTGCGTGTCACATCAGTCACCGAAATCACCAAGCCAAAACAAAATGGCAGTTGGGCCGAATTCTTCGAGGGCCGAAATCACCACGACCAGTACGCGCTACTCCTGCTATTGCGATGTTTACTTTCTGACCTAACCATGAAAACGACCACCTAGGGCCGCCAAACTTCTTCTCATATATTTACCATACATATACACATGTCACGTCGTCAAACATTACTCTTACTTCCATGTAACAATAACAAATTACAAAAAATAGCTATATCTTCTACGCCTAGTTCTGCGAAGCTAGGCATAGGAGATGACACATTTTCGTTTATTTTGTTCTTTATTTGGAAGCAAGAGTAATGTTTGAAAGCATACGCATGTGACGCGGTAACATGTGTATTCGCATGGTAGCTATATAAGGAGAAGTTTGGCAGCTCTATGTGGTCGTTTTTATAGATCGGTCAGTAAGTAAATAAGTTTGAAGTCAAAGGCTACTGACGTCGCTAAACTGCTCCAAAAGAGCCGAGTGCGAAGATGATTCTGTGGAATCAGTAACCGCTAGCGGTTCGAAATTGTTACATTATACGTTATATTCTGGCAAACTGACATTGCTATCACTCGCTATAGCAATGCGAGTGATACTGTACTGAAGCAATGCATAGAAATCACTGACTGAATGTAAACCCATAATCACAAATGACGTCACAAAACCACGTGATCGCTCATCTCCCAATTTTTACGCGCGCTTTGCGAGTTAAACGCATTAAACATATAATTTTACCTATAAATGTCACAGAACCCACACATATGAAGGGAAACATGCTAGACTTGGTGATAACACGCTCATCCAGTCCAATCGTGTCGTCAACTACAGCGTACCCCAACAGCATATCAGATCACTACAGTGTCGTTTTCCGACTGTCGTCTGCTAGCCCAGTGTCTGCTCGTGCCGTGAAACAGCTGCGTGATTTTCGCGGACTTGATCTGGTTCGCCTCGAAACTGACCTTTCTTCGCGTCTTGCATCAATAGATACTACTCTAGATGTGAATACCATGGCCAGTACGAGCATGCGGTCTTATCCACTATTGACTTGCATGCCCCAGTTACTGTGAGAATGAAAGCTTGCCGACGCAAGGAACCGTGGTACAATGACGACATCCATCAAGCCAGGGCATTAAGACGTGCAAACGAGAAGAGATGGAGAACAACGAAACTCGAGGTGCCTCGCCAGATTTTTGTTGAGCATCGAACAGCGGTCAACAACATGATCAAGCGAGCGAAGCGTGCTCACTACGAGTCAGTGTTATCATCACTTGACCAGCGAACATGCTTTCGTGTGGTTAACACTCTGCTAAAGCCACCGGGAATAATTCTTCCACAATCCAGTAACACTGAAACACTGTGCAATGATTTCGCAACCTACTTTGCAGAGAAAACACAAGGAATTAGAATGCAGATACACACAAAGCTGACCAATGATGAAGAGTATTCTTGTTGTGCTATCGACTCTGGCAGCCAAAGCCAACGTTTGTCGAACGAACTCAATCGACTGCTACCTACTAGTGAAGAGGAAATGAAGAACATCATCAGCCTATGCCCATCAAAGACATGCAGCCTGGACTCTTGCCCCACTGATCTGTTGAAGAAAACAGTTGGTGTGCACATTCCTTATCTGGTGGCAATAGTGAATAACAGCTTTAAGCAAGGACTCTTTCCGATCACGTTGAGAACAGCAATAATAAAACCACTTCTGAAATCCGACACTCTCGACAAGATTTAACAAGATTTAACAAGATTTGCCATCCAAGCCAAAGGCCCATATGGCAAGTGGACAAGGAAGCCATTGGCTTATCGAGAGTCCAACAATGTTCACCTACTTATAACCCGCCCTCCTGATATATGTGTCAACCTTGTTTTTAAACATATTCACGCTGCTAGCAGTTACACAATCTGTAGACAGTTTGTTCCATTCATTTATTGTCCTCTGTGAGAACGAGTGCTTCCTGATGTCCAATCTACATTGATCCTTTACTAATTTTACCTCATGTCCTCTAGTTTTGCTATCCTTCTTGAGTGAGAAAAACATATTTCTATCAATATTTTCATACCCATTCAATATCTTAAAAACTTCAATCTGATCTCCTCTTAACCTCCTTGTCTCTAGAGTTGTTAAACCACATTCTTTCAGGCGTTCTTCATAACTAAGGTCTCTAAGTTCTGGAATCATTTTAGTTGCTCTCCTTTGTATGCGTTCAAGCGTATATATATCCTTCTTACGATATGGTCTCCATGCTTGTATACAGTATTCTAAATGAGGTCTAACTATTGCTTTATAAAGAGGTATAATTAACTTTTTTCCCTTGTATGTTATGTTTCTTCTAATCAATCCAAGAATTTGATTACCCTTTGAAGCTGCAATACCACACTGCTCTGAAACTTTCATATCAGCGCTAACTCCTAAGTCCTTTTCTTTTACAGTAGTACCAAGAACAGTAGCTCCCATTTTATAGTTTACATTCAAGTTTCCATGTCCTGTATGTAGGCATTTACATTTCCCAAAATTGAACAGCATCTGCCATTTCTCAGACCATTTCACTAATCTGTCTAGATCGTTTTGTAAATGTTGTTTATCACCATCAGTATTAACCTTTCTAAACAGTTTTGTATCGTCCGCAAATTTCAGTACGTTACTTGTTATACTCTCGTCCAAGTCATTGATATAAATTAAGAATAATATAGGTCCTAATACTGATCCTTGAGGTACCCCACTCAAAACCGATTTCCAATTTGAAACTTCGCCATCTACTACAACTCGTTGTCTTCTGTCAGTCAGCCATTGTTCTATCCAGTCAGTTATGCTATCCCCGATACCATGGGCTTTTAATTTAAGTAGCAATCTTTGATGTGGCACTTTGTCAAAAGCTTTCTGAAAATCTAAGTAGATAATATCTACTGGCGATCCCACGTCTATCCACTTAGTGATTTCTTCCAAAAAGCATAACATATTTGTTAAGCATGACCTCGCTTTAAGGAATCCATGTTGAGATGAATTTAATAATTTATGCTTAACGAGGAAGTCCACCATATGGTCTTTAATTAACCTTTCTAATAATTTACAAATCACTGACGTTAAACTCACTGGTCTGTAATTCTCTGACTTATTTCTCGAACCCTTTTTAAATAATGGTATGATGTTTGCTTCTTTCCATTCAAACGGAACAACTCCCTCTTTTAATGACAAGTTGAATACTCTTGCAAGTGGTATACTGATTTGATCTACTGTTTCCATTAGTAATTTTGGAGGAATCCCATCCACTCCCGGTGATTTGTTATCCTTCATTGCCTTTATTTTCCTAGCTACCAATTCCGGAGTTACAACTAACGGTCCTAAATAGTCAGATTTAGCCCCCTGAAATTTAGCATCAGCAACTGGTAATTAAATAATATCTTCTTTTGTAAACACTGAACTGAAGTAACCATTTAGGTTTTCCGCCATTAAAAACCCCTGTGATATTATATTTCCAGCACTGTCTTCTAGAGGTCCAACCTTGTCTTGTACGTTTTGTTTACTCCTGACATATGCATAAAAACTCTTGCTGTCAGTTTTATGTTACATGCCAGTTTTTGCTCATAGCTTCTTTTAGATTGTCTGATTTCAGTTGTAGCTGCATTAAGTGCCTCTTTGTATTTTGCATAGTCTTCTTCCTTTCTGGTACGCCTATAAACCCTCCACATAGTTTGTTTTAGCATTATTTTTCTAATTGCCTCTTTTGACAAGTGTTTCTTTCTACACCGTTTTCCTTGTTTTCGGAAGGGAACAAATTTATCAATGATACTCTCAATTTCATATTTTAGAAAATTCCAACATTCATTTGCAGTCTTATTCATCAGCATGTTATTCCAATCTAGCTGTGCTAAGTATTTTCTCATATCTTTGTAGTTACCTTTGTGGAAGTTTCTCTTGTACGTTTTCTTATTTTTACTTTCTGATTTTACATTGATGTCAAAATGTATTTGATTATGGTCACTATTACCCAATGGTTCAAATATTTTTACATTGCCCACTAATTCTTTTTGTGATGACAAAACTATATCTAATACATTTTCTCTCCTGGTTGGTTCTAGTACGTGCTGAGTAAGAAAGCTATCCTGGATTAAACATAGAAATTGTTGATCCTCAATCCCTGTGCTCTCTAGAGAATTCCATTGTATGTGTCCATGGTTAAAATCTCCCATTATGATACATTCCCCTTTACTAACTTCCTTTATAGCGTTTTTTATTTTTGTGTTGTCCTCTTCGTTTATGTTTGGACTTCGGTAAACTAATCCAATAGTTAATTTTTAATTTCCTGAAACAATTTTGCACCAAACAGCTTCATCGCAATCTGCTTCCCTTTCTAGTTTTATTTCATAAGCCTGAATAGATTCTTTAACATATAAAATAACTCCCCCGCCCCTTCTTCCTATTCGATCTTTCCTAAACATTACGTATCCTGTCAGTCCTAATTCAGCATCTGTTATATCTATGTTGGCCCATGATTCAGTTATACCAATTATGTGAGGGTCAATATCTTCTACCATAATGTTTAATTCGTTTTTCTTATTTACTATGCTCCTTGCATTTAAACATACGCATCTATAACCTTTTTCAGAGATGTTTTTCGGATGATTTGATATTGGTTTATCTGTGCTAGTGGCCTCTTGTTCTGCTTGAGACACCTCTAGGTAACCCCCCTGCACTTCTAGTTTAAAGAATGTTTACTTCCAAAAATATTTGTCATTGTACCCAAGTCGCTATCTACTGCTGCTGAAAGTTTGTCCGCGAATACTGCCGCCCCCTTTCCACTTAAATGAAGCCCATCCTTCATGTACCTATCAGCCCTCCCAACAAAACTTCACCATAAATCCACAAATCCAACTTCCTCTTCCCTACACAGCCTCTGGACTAACATGTTAATTGCCATCCCCCGACAATTTCGATATTTATGACCCCTCCTGCCCATTACAGGTAAAATCCCTGACAGTATTACCTGCTCAACCCGCGTCTGTTTTAGTGTTCTGACCAACTGCCTATATTTCCTAACTATGGCAGTTGTACCCTCCCTCTCTACGTTATTTGTCCCTACATGTACTAAAACAGATCCACCCTTACCCGAGCCTACGATGTTTTTTACCCTCTCAGTTATCGCCTCTATTTTGGCTCCAGGCAAGCAGACCACCACGTCATCTCCCTTGTTTAAGACTCTGTCGGTCTTCCTAACTATCGAATCCCCCACAAACACCCTCGCTCTCTTCCTCACCCCCTCTATCACTGCTGCAGAATAACTCTTCCTTTCGATCCCCTCCATCACATTCTGTCCTGACCCCTTCCCTTCCGTCTCCCCCACTCCCTTCTCCTTCCCTCCT
This sequence comes from Lamellibrachia satsuma, assembly GCA_033239005.1. NCBI lineage: Eukaryota > Metazoa > Annelida > Polychaeta > Sabellida > Siboglinidae > Lamellibrachia > Lamellibrachia satsuma. The sequence goes on from BSQZ01000009.1 coordinate 8,403,843, forward strand.
GTCTCCCCTACTCCCCTCTCCTTCACTCCGGTTGTTTTCCCTCCCGTCTCCCCCACTCCCTTCTCCTTCCCTCCTGTCTCCGCTACTCCCCTCTCCTTCACTCCGGTTGTCTTCCCTCCCGTCTCCCCCACTCCCTTCTCCTTCCCTCCTGTCTCCGCTACTCCCCTCTCCTTCGCCCCGGATGTCTTCCCTCCCGTCTCCCCCACTCCCTTCTCCTTCCCTCCTGTCTCCCCTACTCCCCTCTCCTTCACCCCGGTTGTCTTCCCTCCCGTTCCTTTCCTTCCCGTCTCCTTACGTCCTGTCTCCCTATGACCTGTCACCTTCCCTCCTCTCAGCTTCCTCCCAGGCTGAGGTGAGCTCTCCCTGGCATCTCTTGTGTCTTTCCCCACTATACATGACATGTTAAAGAACTACAGACCAGTGTCAAATATAGCATTTGTCGGCAAAGTCTTGGAGAAAGTGGCAGTTCGTCGTTTGCTTGACCATCTGACATTGAATGGGCTGCATGAAGAATACCAATCGGCATATAAGATGCTTCACAGTACAGAAACAGCTCTACTGCTTGTTCAGCATGACATTGCTAGTGTACTCGACAAGAATCGGGCAATGCTGTTTGTCATGCTGGACTTATCAAGTGCATTTGACACGATTGACCATGAACATTTGCTGACACTACTGCACGACGAATACGGTGTGTGTGGTGGAATAGCGTTATCATGGTTCCGGAAGTACTTGGAAGACCGCACCCACTGTGTCAAGATAGACTCAAAAACATCCGCGATTATTCCGCTACAGAGTGGTGTGCCACAGGGCTCGGTCCTTGGGCCAGTTATGTTCACTCTATACACCACCCCACTGCAGCGGATATTCAAAAGACATGGCATAAAATACCATAAGTATGCCGACGACATTCAACTATATGCGTCGTACAATCCCGCTACATCAGGTGACCAAGTGAAAACTGCGAGGCGACTCGAAAACTGTATTGGGGAAGCCAGACGATGGATGTCGCTGCGCATGCTGAAACTGAACGACGAAAAAACAAAGATGATGATCTTTACATCAAAACATCATCTCAGGATGTACGGAGGCTGCTCCTTGAGAATCGGAGACGATACGGTTTCACCATCAGATCGCATAAGGAATTTGGGAGTTCACATGGATCAACATCTGACGATGACAGATCATGTGACTGCTGTGTGTGCCGCATGTAACTACCATATGTACAGACTGTCATCAATACGGCACTATTTAACAACTGAAGCCGCGAAAAGTGCTGTCAATGCACTCGTCACCTCTCGCCTGGACTACTGTAACTCCCTGTTGCATAACATACTGTTATCACAGACAGCCAGGTTGCAGCGTGTCCAGAACAATGCAGCCAGGCTAATAACACGCACCAGTAAACACGACCACATCACACCAGTGTTGAAGGAGCTGCATTGGCTGCCGGTTGAGAGCCGAATCGCCTTCAAGATGTTGGTAATGACTTATAAATGCATCAATGATTTGGCGCCGTCTTATCTTGCAGAACTTGTTCAACCACGAAAACGTGACGGATGCCTACGATAGAACTATGCGCCAACACTGCACCAAGGCATAACAAAGAAGTGTATTGGCGATTCGGCATTTGGCGCAGCAGCACCACGACTATGGAATGAATTACCTGTGAACATTAGTGCATCGGGGACACTTTCTGTGTTTAGAAAGTGTTTAAAGACATATCTTTTTATTAGATATTTTAATTAATTTACATTGCTTTGAAATGATGGACATTGCTTTATAATTTCTTTTTAGTGTCATATACATTTTAATTAGTGTTTAGTTTTTATATTAATTTATATAGTTTACATAAAAAAATTGTTAGTACAGTATTAGTTTAGTTTAGTTTATATAATTTACATACACATTTTTGGTACAGTATTTATTTTTATATTAGTTTACATAATTTCCATCTTAATGTACGTATTTAAAACAGTGTTTAATTTGTTTAAAAATAATTTATATAATTTACATACAAAGGTTTAGCATTGTAAGTCTTAAAACCAAAGTTTAATTTTAATTATATAATTTATATAATTTATATTCCTCTTTTAGTATTGTACGTCTTAAAACCAGTGTTCATGCATATATATATATATATATATATATCTAGATATTTTAATAAGTTACAGTTTATCTATTTATATTTATTAATATACATTTATTATATTTCTTGTACAGCGCATCGATCCGCCATGCGGGAATTAGCGCTATATAAAAATAGTATTATTATTATTATTATATTATTATAAATAAATTTTTCAGAATTTTTTTCGTGTACATTAACATTGTCAACTAATTCATTTTGAGAATAACAAATTAAATCCAGCACATTCCCACCTATAGTTGGTTCCAAGACATGTTGAGTAAAGAAGCAATCAAGTGTTAGAAGTAGAAAATGATGGCCGTCATCCCCAGCACTCTCTAGTGATTTCCATTGTGTATGACCATGGTTAAAATGTTATGTTACACCAATGTTACATCAAATTGCATCCTCACAATCTGCTTCATTTTTCAGTGTTAGTTCATATGCCTGGATAGATTATTTAATATCTAAAATTACTCTCCCCCCTTCTCCCTCGCCTGTCCTTCCTAAACATTATATAACCTGTCAGTGCTAACTCAGCATCTACTATGTCTTTATTTGCACATGATTCTGTGATACCTATTATTTGAGAACCTGTCTCGGTCAGATGAAGCCCATATCTCCTACGATATATAAAAACATGTCTACGAAGCTAACTCCCTCCTCCAATTCCTATTCTCCTGCCCCCTGCCTCCCATTACTGGTAATATCCCCGACAACACAATCTGTCCAATCCATGTCGCTTTAAGTGTCTTGACCAACATCTGTATTTACCAACGATGACCGACGTTCCTTCCTTCTTGGCATTGTTCATATCCGTGCCACCACCCATGACCTCTCCTGTCTTTTCTACCACATCCTCTATGTTTTCGCCTGTTAGGCATACCGTGATTGCTTTTCCTCTATTTACAACGTTTTATATTCTCCTAATGATTGAATCCTCCATGCATACCCGGGCTTTCCTCGCTTTCCATAGTGACACTACATCTGCGAAGCTCCTTTCCTGCCGCGTCACTCGTTTACCAATCTCTTGCTGCACACTCTGTCTCCATCCACCCGCCATCTTGTGTTCCTTCTGCTTTACTGATTTGCTGTCTTGTTGACATATCTCCCCTTTCTCTTCTATCGTCAACCTGTTTGCCACATGGTAATCCCTCTTCACTCACCTTTTACCTCTCTTTTGCTGCACAATCTGCCTCCTTCTATCTTTCTACTTCTGTTCCACAGTCTACCCATTGTCTCTCCCCTCGTTATCATCTACTGTCTTACCACCTGGAATTCCCCCTCTACTCACCTGTTTACCTTCATTTTGCTGCACAATCTGCCACCTTCAATCTTTCTTCTTCTTACCAGCTGTCTCCCTCACATTGCCTCTGCTCTCCTTGTTCTCACCACTTATGTTCTTCTCGTTCTCGCCACTTCTGCTCTCCTCGTTCTCACCACTTCTGCTCTCCATGTTCCCACCACTTATGTTCTTCTCGTTCTCATCACTTCTGCTCTCCTCGTTCTCACCACTTCTGCTCTCCTTGTTCTCACCACTTATGTTCTTCTCGTTCTCACCACTTCTGCTCTCCTCGTTCTCACCACTTCTGCTCTCCTCGTTCTCACCACTTCTACTCTCCTCGTTCTCACCACTTCCTGTCTCCTCTTTCTCAACCTACCCTATCATCATCACAACCATCTGCTTTAACTCATCTACTTGCATCTATAGACATTTCACTATCATGCACATTCAAAATGAAAATCATCTACTTAAACCTCTGCCCACAAATGTACACACCAGGACTTTGCAAGGTCTACAAAGCTATGTAAAATTACGCTTCGCCTTTATTTACCGTTTTGCACGTTTGACTATTTTTGTGTTCAAATACACACTTTATGCCTTACAAATTACAAATATGTACTTGCTATTTATTTTCAATCTACACAACTGACGACAACAAACCGTAATATCGCTCGCGCTAAGTCTCGGTGACTTTCTTTAAACTACACTGCATTACTACCTATGGCTAATTTTTAGCAACTAATATAACTAAAACAGTGTCTTCAGTTACTATATGTTTAATATGTATTACATTATTTATAATAGTAGTGTGTACCTGCTGCTTTATTTCTACCTACTCAGTCTCAGCTGATCACAACAAACCTTATTTATCGCTCGCCCTACCAGGTCTTTGGATATCATAAATTACTTGTTACGGGCTGCAATTAGCCCGTGGCAAAATTTTAACAGCAACTATTGCATAGGTAAGGCCTCTTGCTAGTCTATGTTTAATATACACGTAATAACACTACTTATCTGATCAATATTCCACGCTTTATCCAATATCCAATCCACCAAATTCAATTCCGTGTTCTCCTCAATATTTTCCAGCCAAAAGTACCTGACGAACATTAATTAATCTAAATAAACAACACTGCTTTTCTCTCATATGTGTAGGCTTACATTAAAATAATCAGTCTCTGTATTAATTTCGCAATTAAATCTTACACTAAGCGTTTACTTTTTTCATTGCGATCCGCCATTGATAATTTCGACTAAAGGGACTGCACCGACTGGAATGTCACGTGACATTGCACGTGACTGATATACGCGATGTTGCGTTGTCCAGTTGTTTTGGGCGACCTACCTCATGACTGGGTCAAACTTATACTTCCAGTCACCCTCGGCGAACTTGATGACAATGGCGCTGACGATAACAATGACAGAGCCGAGGGCGTCACCAAGCACGTGCAGAAAGACACCCCGCATGTTGAGCTTGGCGCTAGAATCTACAAGCAGACGACACGCGTTGAAGAGTTCGTCAAATAGATTTGAAATGAACGGGACACGGATGGTAAAGGGAGTAATGCCGCGAGGGAGGGAGGGAGGGAGGGAGGGAGGGAGAATGGAGGGGGAGACAGCAGAGAACGGAAAAGAGCCAGAAAAGCGGTAGAAAATACTAAGGAAGCGATTAACACGAACGCACTCACGCACACACGCAAAAGGAAAACGCACCCATCTTTGCTAGTTTCTTTACGTCATCGCCGCTGTCATCAGTCCGTTCGTTCTTGTCCTGACTGTCCGTAATGATTCCTCGGCTGTCGACGGAGATTGTCATGTTGTCGTAGTGCACTTTATTCGGTTTCGTCAGACCCTCGCCGCCGCCGTGACTGTGTCCGTGTCCGTGATCTGTAACCCACGTCACGGGTCTGTAACCCACGTCACGGATCGCATCTCAATTGAATTATGTTTCGTTACAACTGATTACTCTATTTTCGTTATTGGTTTGTAGCCTGTTTGCGCTACATTCCTTGCTCCCATCATAAATCAATATTCTGCTTCCGTTGTAATTCAATACACTCCCCTCTTACCAAATTGCTGAGTCACACCACCGATGCATGTGTTTCCTTCAAGCCCAATTTTTATCGGTACAGAAATGAGTAAGACATTTCACAGTATCGGAGTTCAAAGCATCAATTAACCGCTGAAAGCACAACTGAATCATAATTACGTGGTTTCCACAATGTATGTATGTAATTGTCAATTACACAAGCTCATATAAATTCAATTACAATTATATTATTTAAAAAAATACAATTAATTAAAATTAATAACTACAATCACACTGCAATTGTAAGTAATTACACAATACGTGATTACAATTACAATTACAATTGAACCGTGTAACATTGTAGGGAACACCGACCGATCCCGCTGAAGAGGCAGAGGCCGATGAGGTTGACGAAAAGACCGATGCCACCAATGATGAACAGGAGGTCGGGGTCGGAGACCTCTGAGGCAGTGGCGAGGCGCTGCAAGGCTTCGATGAAGATCGTGAAGCAGAGCGCCGTGAGGAAGACGGCGTTGACGAAGGCACCGAGCACCTCGGCCCGCACCCAGCCGTACGTGTTCTGCGAGGAGTGCCACTGGGCTACCTGCCGCGTAGGAGACGAAGATGCACTTGCCTCGCGGAGACAGGGGCAGCCGTAACGGGGGAGAGATAGCGGCTAGGCACCATCGTGTGGTGTGTGTGTGTGTGTGCGTGTGTGTGTGCGTGTGTGTGTGTGCGTGCGTGCGTGTCACTGCATCGTGATAATGTAGCTATGGGGAAGAGAACGATGCCTGCTTGACCACTGATTGTTCTCTATCCATCTACACATAACCGTAAACATGACGAAACAGCAGCAAGGTCTGAAATATGCAAATTTCACAAAAATGTGACCCATTTTGGTGGTTGGGGTGGCTAAATAGAGAATATAGATTTGAACATCCTTCTGCGAACCACTTCACGCAGCACACATGTAAGACGTACCCGGATGGAGGCGAAACCGACCAACAGGGCGACGACATCGGACAACATGTGGTACGAGTCGCTGATGAGGGCCAGCGAGTTGGTCATGTAGCCGACGGTGATTTCAACGAAGAAGAAGGTCGAAGTCAGGCAAATCATGCATAGCAGTCTACACGCGTTGCCCGTGTAGCGACCCATCTTCACTGCGAGTTATCTAATGTCAGCAAGAAATAAGAAACGCCGATTCGTCGATGCCCTGCACTGAATCATATTAGTTATGTCGATCCACGTTGGCATTCCCGGCTGCATTGTTTCCCCCCAGAAAATAAAATATGATTACCGCCATACGACATGCATTTGTTTGTGCTATATCCTACAATTTTATGCCTACCTAGAAAATGGTATTGCAAGATTTATTAGACTTGAAAAACGGAGATATATGTTCCAACTATAGTTCTTTTGGATCTAAATTTAATCCTACCTAGAAAATGGTATTGCGAGTTTTATTATACTTGAAAAAAAGAGATATGTGTTCAAACTATAGTTCTTTTGGATCTAAATTTAATAAAATTTGTGATCAAATTATTAATGTTTAATGTTTATTAATATACAGCGCCAAATCTATACAACGATGTTCTGCTGTACATCTTAATAAAATAAAATAAAATAAAATGATAATAAAATATTATATAAAACAATTATGATGATAGAACAAATTATAACATCCAGACAATTATATAATTTGGTGCTATATAAAAAGATAACAGGTTAAATAGAATATGATTGGACAACACAAACTATATATATATATATATATATATATATATATATATATATATATATATATATATACTAATTTAATTGTACGCTAAATTAAAATAGCGAGTCAATAGCTTGCTCTTAAAAACGTTAACATTGTTAACACTTCGTAAATCTTTGGGTAGCGTATTTCATTAAAGATTTGTCTGCAGGAAAAAATGTAGCTAACTGCATAGACTAGGTACATTGATAAATCTGATTTAACAACACAATAACTAGCAAAGAGTGGACACAATGGTTGTGCGGAGCTGACATGACGGCAAAAAATAACGGAAACATGATTCAAGCCAAAAAATAGTCACTTACGATAGCCGTGTCGTAGTTTTACTTTCCTTTCCGTTTTTAGACTCGCATGCGTCGTGCTACCCTCACAATAATGGTACTGACTCGGGTTAACAAACCCGGCTGCCTTGCTCCGGCTGCTATATATTATATAACCCACTTTTTTATAAATTGTTTTTTCTTCTGAAATTTAAGTTACTACGAAAAAGCACTCGCATTCATATCTTCAAAAAATTATTTGCGAATACAAATCTAGCAGCACGTTACAGCGAATTTGACAGTGTTAACGACATATTGAACCTTCTTTTGTCTCTTCATTACGTCACTTCCGGCTAGCAACGCAGACATGATGCTTGGCGATATAATATCTGGAAATCCAGTTATTAAGCAATGCCATTCGCTGTAACAATAACACAAATGCATGTCAATTATTAGGATTAACCACACCAAATAAGGAGTGTTAAACGTTTGGATTTATTTAATATTTATGGTTTGCTTATATTTGGGAATAAGTCACTGTCGGAATAATCCCATTTCCATTCGGATGTTCATCAGATTTGTGATGCATGGCATGGTAATAATAACACTTTCATTATATAATATGCATATACTACACACAGTGTAGTACTAAACACACTAACCACAGTTTATTAAAACACATTATTTTAGGTTAATTTGCAGGTTCTATTAGGTTCTATTTGTGATGTTACTATGTCAATAAATATTGTGTTGGGCACGAATGCAGTTGGCAGTAATTTAAAGATGGCGGCTGTCTAGTCCAATTTTTCCATATCTTAAGCATTACAGCATATTGAGCCTGTGGTCCTCCAACTGTGACCCCTGGCGAGCTGCATGCTTTGTGTGCTTCAGCAGTGTGACGCGTGATTTCCACATTCTTGTACGGCAGCGTTAAGTGAGTTCACTTGTTTCCGGAACGTTGTTTACACACTTGTGGGTTGATCTTGACAATGAGCCTCTATGTATGTAGTTGGTTCCATACAGATTCGCCAATGAGCCTGATAATCTCTGAGCCCGAAACCATGTATCGTCAAAGTGCACCACCTAGTCCTTTTAACTCTGCCCGTCCCTCACACTTCTCTCCGCTCGTCCCTCACCCCTCTCTCCGCCAATTCCTTACCCCTCCTTCCGCCCATCCCTCACCTCTCCTTCCGCCCGCCCCTCATTACTCTCTCCTCCCATCCACCAACCCTCTCCTCGCCCGCCCATCACCTCTCTCTCTGCCCGCCCTCACCTCTCTTTCCACCCGCCCTTCACCCTTCTCTCCGATCGCCCCTCTCTCCACTCGCTCCTCACCCTCCGCCATTTCCACCGTGACAAGAACGCTATAATGACCGCAGGCATAGATATTGACAACAGAAACATAAGCAAGTGAATGAACCGTGTATTGTATTATTTATTATAACGGATTTACAATGTGCGCATTGGCAATTGGCTCACCACTGCCCCGGATAGAACGTCAATAGTCTGCTAAATATATCTCAACCGTTGGTACAACGGCAGCACGTAGATATGGCGCCACGGTTGGTAGATAGATGTTAAACCAACATAGCAACATTACGTAGGGTGTACGCCAACAGCCGATATACGGGTAGGCACGCTTGTATCAAGCTCCGCACAAACAATATATTATATAACTGACAATGCACAGAACGATATATTATATAACTGACAATGCACAAAACAATATATTATATAACTGACAATACACAAAACAATATATTATATCACTGACAATGCACACAACAATATATTATATAACTGACAATGCACAAAACGATATATTATATCACTGACAATGCACACAACGATATATTATATCACTGACAATGCACAAAACAATATATTATATCACTGACAATGCACAAAACAATGGATTTTGTACAGCTGAACGTAGGCCTTAATGACAACTACTCCAACACTCAATTCTCAATTCTTGAAACATTGCTAGTCTACAATCGAAAGTAATCAGTAATATAATTACCTGTCTCAATGCGAAATACAATTAGTATGATACAACAGAATGTAATAACAACTAACGTACCTCTCTATTTCGATGTTAGAAACAATGGTTAACGTACAGTCGAACGCAGTAGTAACTAATGAAATTCTTTGTCTAAATGCGAGAAACAATGGTTAAAGCACAGTCGAAAGCAGTAACAACTAACATAACTCTTTGTCTAAATGCTGCGAGAAACAATGGTTAACGTAGAGTCGAACGCAGTAGTAACTAATGAAACTCTTTGTCTAAATAGGAGAAACAATGGTTAACGTACAGTCGAACGCAGTAGTAACTAATGAAACTCTTTTTCTAAATACGAGAAACAATGGTTAACGTACAGTCGAACGCAGTAGTAACTAATGAAACTCTTTGTCTAAATAGGAGAAACAATGGTTAACGTACAGTCGAACGCAGTAGTAACTAATGAAACTCTTTTTCTAAATACGAGAAACAATGGTTAACGTACAGTCGAATGCAATAGTAACTAATGAAACTCTTTTTCTAAATACGAGAAACAATGGTTAACGCAACAATGACAGATCAAATCGTGATGTTATCTGGCTGGTAACATTCTCGATAGTGCCACCAGCCATATAACTGCGGGACTTGTGATGTTATCTGGCTGGTAACATTCTCGAGAGTGTCACCAGCCATATAACTGCGGCACTCCTGATGTTACCTGGCTGGTGGCATTCTCGTTGCATCGACAAACAATGTAGTATTCCCTAAATAAACATATTTGTTTCAATGTGAGAAATACTGGTTAAAGTACAGCCGAACGTAATAATGATCAGTACAACTATTTCAGTCCGAGAAAAATGGTTAAAGTTCAATCGGACATAATACTTACTAATATACCTCACTGCGTCAATACGAGCAACAATGGCTGATATACAGCTGGACGTAATAATGAATAATGTAAATCCTTTGTCTCAATGCGAGATAAAATCATTCAATGGCAATCATCGAAACTGTGGCGTATCTAGGATCTCGCAAAAGGGCCAAGGAGAGGCAGGCTTAATCACCCATTGGTTTATCATGTAGTGGCGCAACATATTACATATGAAAACAATCAAAACATTAAGCTAAAGGGAGGCATGAGCTAACGCTCCCCTCTAAATAAGCCAATGAATTAGCCATGTATCTGTCCCAATGCAAGAAACAACAGTATAGTTGAAGAACAGTCGAACTTAATAATGACAATACAAGTTTGTGTTGGAAGGCGAAAACAACTGTTAAAGTACAACCGAGTGTGATAATGACTAACACATTTAGGTAGCCACTAGAATAGAGAAGCAATATTACACGCACGCATGACATCTTGTTCAGTCTAAGTAGTATGCAATACTGTCCACAGGATCACTGACGAATCACGCCGTCAGTCGCAGTCATTTATCCACGAGTGTCTCGTATGCAGGAAAGGTATGTAGAAGCAAGTGGTCGTAGGATCAGCAAGGTGGCGGTTTTCTCATGTCCGTCTTTCTTATTCCTGTCCTCCTGCGAAATAGAACAGAATTCACGTTGGTCATATATTGTCGGACTCTCTTGTGTACGTTACATGTTGCTGGCGTGTGACGGCAAGTCGAAACGAGGCTGGAGCACCGAATAAAAGTCACTTGTTTAAATATTAATTGCTTAACATCAAGTGTCATTACTACACTACACAACGTTAGTGGGATTTTAAAGGGATCACGGCTCTCAGTAATTTCAAAAGTAAGTATGTACATAAGGAATGACTATGTCTGGTCTTCCATGTAAATATTGGTTGTAAGATATGTTATATCATCTTTCCAAATCATCAAACTGTGAACCTTTCGACGCAGAACGTCTTCTAGTATATTCTCAACACTGAAACACCTTTCTTTTTGTGAACACTCAACATGTTACAAACATTAAACAAATATTCTTTATTACAGTAAAACTGCAGAACTAAACAAATGTTGATAGTTATTTAATTAATCACGTCAACATATTGTTGGCGTAATTGGTAGGCGTCCACGTTATTTCCAATGAGTGACTTACCTGTAGGTAGATGATACGAATGTTGCGCTAGCCGAGGTCTGAGCGAAATATTTTCGACCAGCGAGTCCAGTATGTACTAAGTCGCTTTCGCAGATTAGTAATGAACTCCGTTTGTTTTTCCGGATGATCCAGCTCATGATGTATGTGTTTGTCCAGCCCGTCTTGGATGTGATTTCGTTTGCCCAATGTTGCCAAGATTTTATACCTCTTTTCCACAATTGCAACGACAGCAACTTTCTTGTTGACTTCAGATTTTGATTGATTGTCTCCGTCTCCATCTGGTAGCGACGTGTCGAGGTTGACATCTTCAGATGCTTTGTTCCCTTTCAGCGGATCACTGCGGAACTTGCTGGGCTGTGGCGCA